>CABFWB010000477.1:216385-240178 GCA_902151455.1 Timema bartmani | reverse complement strand
TGGATATATATTTTTTTTTTTTTTTTTTAAATACTAGCGCCCATGCAGCGACGATAAACATTAAGTGCTCCATAACAGAATTTACTTTTAAACTTAAAGTTTTTAGCAAAACATTACCGATGCCTACACTGACAGATTTCCATTACAAACTAAATCAAAGTATTTAAGAAAATCAAAACCCATCGCAGCAATATGAAGTTTTGGATACACACAAAGGTATTATTATCAACCATCCTGGCTAGATACCATCCTAGTCCTGAAGAGGACTTATCGTGGAAGTGGTTGTTGAGAAATAATCGTCTTTCTAGTCTTTGTGCCCTCGTTATATAAGTCCAGTTGCAAGGAGGGAAGGTGGGAGTTGTCCTTTGTTATTACGTCATTTTCTAACATCAGGTTAGAAGAATGCTTGTTGTTATCACGTACATCAGGTTCTATTTGTATTGATATTCAACCGTTGCATTCAACTCATTTTCATAACATCAACTCCAAGACTCCGGACGCGCAGCACTAGAACTATGCTTGTTAGATCACGTAGGCCAGCCAGGTGTCCAACAACATGAGTAGTTTTGTCTTAGTACAGCACGGGCCAATCAGAGCATTGCAAGCTCACTTCGTTGTAACATCAGGGTGCTGTACAAATTTGAAGCGTGTTTTGGACTTCTCTCCATTCTAGCATTCGTGGTGAACAGGCTGGACTTGCAAGCAGCTCTACTCCGGCAGACATTAGCGTGAGCAGAACACCTATATTTGACATAGTAAGATCGTGATGTTTAATAATGCTGGATGTCTATGAGTACAAGATTACTTTGGGGTAGTATTTCTATTGCTGGATGTCTATGAATATTAGCTTGTTTAGGGGTGGGTAGTAACATTGTCATATTAGCAGTACATGCTAATGTTACACTAAAGATAAAGGGCACGGCCATGGGTACATTCATGGCTCTCTAATACGCAAATCTTTACATGGAACTACTAGAAGAACACTTTCTACAATCTCAGGCCATCGACCCTCCGATATAGCTGCACTACATTGATGATATTTTCATGATCTGGCCTCACTCTGAAGTATCTTTGAACATCTTTATAGATAATCTCAACAATTGCAGCCCCAGAAACTTCACCCACAGTAAATCCCAGCATAGTTTCCCTTCCTTGATTTGAATCTGTTCCTGAAAACCAAATTCACACCACTATACATATAAAGCCCACCAACAATACCGTCACTATTATAGCAGCCATCCTTTATACACAACAAGGTGTCATTCAGCCTTGCCACACAAGTTAAATGAAAATGTTCATTATCTGATGATCTAGCCGAATGTTGTGAACAACTCCTCAGCTTTCCAAGAGAGAGGTTAGCCCAATCCTTTAATAGACAACCAAATCTCCAGAGACAACAATGACCCTTCAAATAAAGTTGAGGACATCCCTTTCACAACACAATACCATCCTGATCCACACCGAATAAACACCATCCTTAACAGTGGCTACAAGAACAGTGGCTAACCAATTTCACCCAGACTCAAAACCTTGTTAGTTCATCCTAAACTTCCTTCATATGCCTTATAATCCAACTTAAGACTAGGACAAGCACAACATCCAGTCCACAACCATTAATTCATCAATTTGAAATGGTAAACCCATATTTTTATCAATGATAAATTTTCGGCCATACTGGGAATCAAACCTGTATTATTATTATTATTATTATTATTATTATTATTATTATTATTATTATTATTATTATTATTATTATTATTATTATTATCATTATCATTATCATCATCATCATCATCATGATTATTACTACAACCACCACCACCACTACCACCATTACCACCACCACCACCACCACCACTACCACTACCACTACTCCCTTTATTTCCCCGTGTAAATAATTATATTGCATAACCACAGCCGAAGATGTGGGAAATTTATTTTTACTCCATCGGTTTACCACAGTGATTCTAACAGTTTCTTTTTTAATTTAAAATGGAGTAGTTAAGTGTTTGTGTAAGGTGTTTTTACTCTTCTTCTTATCTTTTTAAATATATTTAGTTAAATTAGCACTTATTAGTTTATTTTTATTTTTTATTTATGAATAATTACTACCTCAGTTTTAGCTTATGTGGTGCTGACTGACAGCTCACAGCTGACTTCTGACGGCTTTGAAAAGCTACCAGACCAAATTATGTATCCCTACGTCGAACCATATGATCTGCAAAAAACATGTCTTTAGCAGTTGTCACTTCTGACAGACAAAATTTAGGTATAGGCTGATTTCCACTTTTGTGGTTTTACATGACAGCTAGCAGAAGCGAGCAGATGGTATCAGTAATGCCAACATTGTCTGAAAGTAACTTTTGTCAACATATTTGTAAATAATAATTATTTGGTAAGTGTCACTATTATTACCACTAAAAATATTATCAATCACTTTTAACAATGCTTCCCCAAGGATTAGAGTATAATTTTCTTGTACATAATCTAATTTAAGAAAAAAAAGTCTAGTTAATTCATTCTAGTTTTTCTTTTAATTCTTGTGGCCATTACAGTTTAAATAGAGCGTGTGATTTTACATTTAATAGTATTATATTCAGTTATTCATATTTTTATAATTGGCCTCGCATATCTTTAACATAAATAAATGGTTTGTGATAATAAAGAGTAAAAAAGATACAAAATGTTTTTGAAATAATATTAAGTTTAAATTTTGTAAACACCGTGTATGGATACGATTCGCAGTAAAAACTGAAATAAGTTCCCTACGTCATCACCGGCAGCATCGCTTCTATCCAGTGGCCATATTTGTTTTCAGCATTTAAGGCCACTTTTAACGTTCTCTTGCTTTTAATAATTAATTTGAATTAAACAGCAAAAGAAAACTTCAAAACTTAACAACCAACCAAACGGTTATTTTCATAACCAAAATCTAACAATTTTAAATAGACATTATAACAGTGAATTCTCGTATAAAATACAGTTAATAAAACCACGTGCGCGAGTAAAAATTTGGAAGCGAAAAAAATATTTAATACTTGTAAAATTGTAGTTAAGTATTTACAGGCGTATCTTTGCTACCGTTAATAATTTTATTACAACTTTGAATAATACAGTGTCTTTTTTGAATATTAATTCGGCTACTTAGTCTGTGTGTTCTTTTGAGAATATTATTTCGGTGTGAACATATTATCCTTGGAAAATAAACGTTTTTTTAGTGATCTTAGAATATTTATTTATTAAATATAAAATAAAAGCGTGTGATAAAAAGAAAAGCGAGTGTTTCTGAGTGATCGATATACATTATTCGAAAATTTAAGTGTATCAAGACTATTAAATAAATATTTTAACCCCAAGATTGTGTTGTGTTGGCCTCTAGGCTAAACCTCGAGTTTTATGATGTTTATATTATTCCAAATACATCTGTGAAGTGTAATAAAAAATACTTGCGAGTGTTTCTCCAGTGTTGATAAATAAAATACCAGGCTAAGATTTCAAGTTATAAGTTATTGTATTTTTATTAGAGACTTTGTTATAACTGTTTAAAAGTAGTGAATTTAAAATAGATTTTTGTTGGTTAGGATAGCTTTTGATTTGTCATTGTCATTTATTTTATAGGCCTAAACATATTTTCTTGGATATTGATTTTTGTTTGTTAAATTATTTAAAGTTATCATAAATAGGCCTACATATTAAAACAAAATAATATAACAGATTGTAAAGGCGAGCATAGTGAATATGTTTTCTTCGAGAATTTCTCTAGAGGTAAGAATATTATTTTTCATTTTATAAACAAAAGTTTGAATTGTTATATAGTACTCATACAATAGCACAAAATGTTTAATTTTTAATTATTACACTACTCATCGGCCTTTACATTTAGTTTCAAGAAGGTCCTACATAGCCACAAAGGTTTTAGCTTTTAAACAGTAGGCTACCACTAGGTTAAGGGACTTAATACAAATATGCTTAGACCTTTATGAAGTGCTCAAAAAAGGAATTAAATCTGTGAGTAAAAGTTGTTTTTCCACATAACTATACAATATTTAAATAATTAAAGCATTGTAAAGGCCCACTTTTCAATTGATATGACTGGCTTCCAAAATATCGGTTAGGCCTACTTATAATTCTTCAGCCAAACTATTCAATCATCAAAGAATCTTGCATTAATATTTGGTTTAGTACTAACGATCACCATAAGTCTATATATTTTTCTATAGGAATACTAGTACATTTAGATTTTTCACATTTATAATGTTATTAATAATACTATTTGTAAAAAAACTATTAAAAATTATTTATTTATAATTATAAAAACTAATATGGGATTAAATGCAAAATTTAAATTTTTTTTAATAAAATATATTTTAAAATTTTATTAACAGTAATATATTATCACATTTATAATGTTATTAATAAAACTATCAACAAATAATTATTAGTAAAATAAATAAAATTTTAAAAATTATTTATTTATAATAATAAAAACCAATATGGGATTAAATACTAAATTTAAAAAAAATAATATCATGGAAAAAATAAATAATTAATACTAGCCCTAACATCAACATATCAAGGTCAACAATAAATAAAAAATTAATATATATAAATAAAAAATAAATAAAACAGTCATATATGTTTCTTGTATAGACCTCAATTTTGGCTGTCAGAAGTGACAACTGATAAACACATGTTTTTGCAGATCATATGGTTCGGCGGAAGGATACATAGTTACTTTTCAAAGCTATCAGAAGTCAGCTGTGAGCTGTCAGTCAGCACCACAAAAGATAAAATTGAGGTATATATACCTAAATGTTGACTGTCAGAAATCAGCTGTGAACTGTCAGTCAGCACCACATAAGCTAAAACTGAGGTATAGACACACAATCTTTTATAAAACTATACTCTCACCAAATGGGTGGAAATATAACCATTTGAAGGCAAGCCCATGTTTCAAGCATCAACAAGCCTTGCTTCAATAATTTACATCAAAACAAACTACACTTAAGGTAGTTACTAAAAAATATTTCTTACACTAAATAATTATGAACTGTTTTCAATTCAAAATTCTAATTTCACTAACTTTTATTTTTAAAATTCTGTTAATTCTTTTTCTATTTCTTATTCATTTTATTTGATTATCCATCTTGCATACTATTTTGTTTATTGCTACCATAACTGGTTACATTCTAAATTCTTTATTCATAAATTATCAAATATTTTGTAGTATTTTAGTAAGAAGAACAGCAAAATTTAAAAATAAAAACATATTTAATATTACAAAATGTTAAATTGTTAGCAAAAAAAAATTGTACATTTATATTTTCTAAACTTTTTAAAAAAAGTGGATAAATCAATATGGTTGCAATCATGAATGGCTTCTAATGTTCTTTCACACAATCACTATCCAATATGGTTTTTGGAATCTAAAAGTGCTAATAAAACTCCATTTAAATATCTTTATTAATATTTACCCTGATTTTGGTAGGAAGAACTGCATCGGGTAGTTACTAAAACAATTTTAATTTATTCATACATCAAATCATGTTATCTGCATCTATCACTTTCGATAGATAGTATCAACACCTATAAATTAACACAAATAACATATTAAAATGTTATCACTGTTGGCCACAAATAAACATTTTTGAATATTCTAAACGATTTTTCTAACCAAAATCAGGGTATGAGCACTTTTCTCACTAATATTACTATTATATTGGTCTAAATTAGTACATTTACATGATTGAAACAAAGGTTAGATCAACTCAACTTACTATTAATAACTGCATCACTGGGCGGTTTTACCAGTGACACGGTCACAGTTTGAATCTCCTGTAAGTGTACTGAGAAAATCTTTTCCTAAATTATTTCCCATTCGTCTTGCTACACGCATAAACGGATATCAACTAACACACTTGCTTTCGTGGCCAGCCTGTAGATGATCGTAATGGCTTCGTAAATGGAATGAGGTTGACACGGAATGAGTGTTAATTTATCCAATCTATAGTTTTGTAGTGATCGTATAGTGGCAGCGTTGTTGGTTAAATAATAAAACTTCATTAATTTAAATTCTTATTTATTATTCACTTGCACCAATTCTTAAAATAGTGTGTTAAATTAATTAACGAAATCATATATTTAAATTATTATTTATTATATTGGTTGGCTTCTCGTATTTCACTCGATACAAGTCACACATCTTGGTTAGTGTGAGAGTGGCCGTCAACCGATTTAAGATAAATTCACAATATCAATTGCTTTAGCTGTGATGTAATATAACTACTATTAGCTATCACACCTGATTATTTTTTATTATAATAATTAGATCCGTGGCGAATACCCGAGCAGTTAACGCGAGGTTTTGATCAAAGATTCACAAAACTTGACCCGGGAGCGTCCTTGGCGCAAGCCCAGCGAGACAGGAGTAACAAATCTCCTAATCGACTCAACTGATATTTTTTAAAATATCAGGAAAACACTCTCATTGGTCTTCAAGGTCCAACATGAACAAACCTAACTGTCCCCCAGACCGTTAACGCAGTCTAAGACAAGGGAAGAAAGCCACCCCCCTTAACAGCTTTTAGGACGCGATTGTTGGACCGGCGGCGATTCTCACAATATTCCTTCCCTGGCTAGCAGGTTATTAACCTTGCAATCCCTGTTACTGCCACAAGGTTGCTAAAAACATCTTATTTTCTACCGTGTTAGTAAATAATTACAGCATTCTTCCAGCCTGTTGCAAGTGCATTTCCTATAAATTCTACCATCCCCACCCATTAATAGTTTTAAAATGTGTATATTGTCCATTTGAGTAATAAAAATCAATGTGAAAAACCAAATTGATTTATTTACGCTTGCATTTTAAGTCCATTAAGCCCTACAGTTTATGTTCCAAATGTGTCCAATGGCAAGGGTATTTTTCTCACCAAAGTGAATGGTTTGTATAATTAACCATATAATGAATCAATATGTTTTCAGAATAATATTTTGGAGACATGCAGTGACCGCAATGTTGAGGAATCCATCTTTCAAAATCCAGATAAGCTTCATTTGACTATTGGCACTCTAATACTGTCAAGTACTGTAGAGAGGAATAAAGCTGCAGAGATCCTCCAAGAAAGCAAGGAACTAATCATTGAGTAAGTTGATACATTGTTGTCGACCTCATTACTCCTCCGTTCGTACTTAAAATCCATCTCCTTCAAAAATCTGTATAAGGTAGTTCTTAAGAAATTTGGCAATGTATCGTCTGCGGCTATCCTCACTAAAATAATATTTAAAGTAGGGGGCAAGTTGTCAAACAACAAGGAATGGACAAGAGACAAACACCACTTTGTACTATACCGGTGTATGTGTTCGGTCTGAATTATTTTGTTTCCCTTTTCTCTTTTGTTTTCTTTTTGAAGGAGTCCATAAAGGACCACATTTTTGTTCCTCTCTTAATGCGTAGTTAGTTCTATCAGAACATTTCGTGGCTTTACATGTTTCCCTAACTGCTTTGGGGACATTCATTGTCTTAGTAAAATAATTGAAAACGTTCATTACTATTTGATGTTCTTTGCTTCTCAGTATACCTATGTTATGCACGTTTCCATGATAAATAATTTTAAAAACTAACACTAAGCACTATGAATCAATAATAAATAATATATAAAATTATCATCCCATAAAAAGTAAAATATATTATAACTAAAAATTTAAGGAAAAATTAAAATATAATATGATCAGACTTTTGATAAAAATGATGATTAAACCACCAAACACTCTTAGCATTCTATTGGCCCACGCCAAAATAATGACCGTAATCCGTAACACAAGAATAATGTCTCACAACTGTAGAGAGGCTTCTTGGATAGATTTCAAACAGCTGTGCTTTGCTTTTCAAAGAGGACTGTCATCAGTAGGATTCATTGGTGCGAAGTTCAGCAGGATTATATTTATGTTTACACGGAGTACTACGCCTGAAGACTGTGTTTTGACCTACAGCATCATATACTGATTTAAATCAATAATATAACAGAGTAGAGTGGCTTAAGAGTATGTGCACCAGTATTTTCCTGAAACTTTGGAAAATAACTTGTTAAACTCAGTCTTTATTGCTTTATTGGCTTTATTGCTGCCATTTGTACAAGTATTATAATTGTACGGGATTGCATATTAAGAATTAAATAGCCAAAGCTATTATTTACGCTTTTTAGTGAGGATTACTCCATCTAGATATCATATTCTGAAAATTGAAAAATGACACCTGGACATGGGAATGGCAGCAATAAAGTCAACTACCGAGTCGGAGATGGCTGCGTTATCTGATAGCTTGTGATATTAATATAATCATATACTTGTAGCCGACGATTTTCGCACGTCCATCATAGGCTCTGCCTTAAAATATGAGTGAAGAATGACCCTGGGCATGGGATGAAGTTCGGATAGCTCAGTGGTTAGAGCATTGGCGTACTAAGCCAAAGGTTCCCGGGTTCGATTCCCGTGTCCAGGTGTCATTTTTCAATTTTCAGAATATGATATCTAGATGGAGTAATCCTCACTAAAAAGGATAAATAATAGCTTTGGCTATTTAATTCTTAATAAGTTTAAATTTAATGAAGAAAGCCCATCTAGGGGAAGAGGAAAGAAAAATGTTGGAAGAATCTAATGCACAAAGGTGAAATAGTCTTCCGTCTTTCATTAAATTTGCACTTATTAGTTTCATCACCACCATCACCAACTGTTTCCAGTCTGTGACTGGGTTGATTTGGTGATTTCCTCTATCCTTCCACCATTCTTCCTTCTTAAATTTCTTCCATTTTTCTCCTTTCTCTTGAACACTTTCTGTTATTCTGCTCTCATCTCTTTCTTGGCCTCCCTTGCAGTCTTTTTCCTGCATACTTCATTTCTAACATGTTCTTTGGCATCCTCTCTTTTTCCATTCTCATTACATGGCCCTACTATCTCAGTCTTGCTTCCTCTACTATCTCATGTACTTCTGTTGCAACCTCCTTCTCCTGCCAATAATGCATAATATGCATAATATGAAAATACAATTAAAAAAATAACAATCAAAGTGAGTTGTTTGAGTCATACGAGCAACGATAGTGTGAGGGCAAACTATTGTTCCTCAGATCACACAACTCACGTGATTGCGGAATAGGGCCCACCTACAGGCGTCCTCAAACTATGTTATTTCAAAATCTTATGACTTAAATAAATAATAGAATAATAATAAAACCTATGGGTGTTCGATGAAGAGAGAACAAACTATACTACCAGGGATAAAGTTCACTGAGATTTTTAATAATATGATTTGAAGAAAATGACATTATTTTTAAATGTACAAAAAAGGAATTTGATTACACATTTTGATTCAATGTTTAGAAAATAATATTCTAACAAATATTCACCATTCAATGATATGTCAAAATAGACTGCCCTAAAAAAAATCAACTGAATTAAGCAAAGATAGTGTAAATGAAGTGTGATAATTTGCTCTAAAAGGTTTTAAACTACCATTCAAGGCATTCCTAATTTTACCTTTAGTGAAGAAAATATCACTGTTAGATTTTATATGTTGACATTGAAAAAATATATCCATCCCTCAACTTAATTGAAATTTTCAAAAATGTAACTTCGTATCATCACAAATGAGAATTATGTAAAATTAAAATAATCTCAAGTCTTATGTTTCCTCTAAATTTTTACATTGACATATAGACTTAAAGAATTATTTCAGAAAAAATATTCATGTCTTACCTTTTCTCATATTCTTATTTCATATCACTAAGTTTCTATAAGTCTTACTTTTCTCCATAACTTTAGAATTTTTATGAATGTTTATAGACCAAAAAAAATATGTCTTACGTTATTTGATAGTGACATTTAATATCACCAAGTTTCCCTAAGTCTTAACTTTAAAAATTTACAATAATGTATAGACCAAAATAATTATGTGTTATGTTATTTAATAAAATTCAACAAATTACTTTACAAGTTATTTATCAGACAAAGGACAAACCTTTCTGCAAAAAGGAAAAATATCAATATATATTGAATTTAACCATTATATCCATGTTCTTTGTATAATTCTTTGGTTTATACTACTCTAGTTTCTTTCAATAAACAAACATTGTCTATAACAAATTTCCAACACTCTAGTTTCTAAAATTTGTAAAAAAAATTAAAAAAATGAATAAGCCAAAAAAAGAATTTTGAAAACGTTATATAAAAAAATGTATCTAAGCCCAAAAATAAATTTAGTCTTAAATTTTTTTATTACAATGTAGCCGATGCTACCTCCTTAATGAATAAGAGATTATTCAAAGAGTGACAGTTAAGGCAACATACATGTTATTATATGATTAGACCCAGAGAAGGGGGATGGAGGTTGGTAACTGAATGCGCGGAATATAATTGGATCACATGTGAGAGGAATGCTTGACAAAAACAAATGCTTGCGCAGTAAGTAGCATGTTCTCAAAAGATCTGGATTCTTCTTCTAAGGCTGAATCGAACCTCCCAGAACTCCCTGGATCAGGGTAGAAAGCTCTCTCTAGTTCTAGTTCTAGCTCTAGCTCTAGCTCCAGCGGTCATCTCTCAAACCTTGTCCGCGTCACTCAATTGACCGAGCGGTGCGTTGTTGTCTGGTTGTGTTTTAATGTACATAGCTATGGTGTCTGATGTTTTAAAGTAATGGGACAACTTGGGTAAATTGATGATTGCGTTGTTTCTTGTAACAATTTGTTTTGTAGCTTGACTTGACGGAATATTGTACCCCCATTCTTTCCTGGATAACTTCATTCCTAATGGTTTACTTTTCTTTATTTTTCCTAAATTTCCATTTCTATAAAATCTGTGCTAGTTTTGTATTACACTTTTAATCACACTTCAGTGACCAAGGGGTCCAACTAGGGCATCACTCTTGTGTTAAGCTGGCCTGCTGATGACTGTGAGATTGGGGTTTGAATCTTGGTCAGGTTATCAAAGGATGGTTTTCCTAAATGGTTTCCCACTCACTTTACATGCAAATGCAGATAGATTACCTCTAAAGTTCTACCTTCCTCACCCTCACCCTTAATTTACACACACTTCAATATTTCGATGCTATTATAGCATCTTCTTCAGGAAGTAGTAGTAAGACTAAACAAGATGTCTTCAGTGATTCCAACTTGATTGGGAAGGATGAAAACTTCTCTGGTGGAGTTGAAATTCTCTGAAGATTCCTCTACTAGTCTGTGGATGGCAGGTGGTACTAGTATAGCCTCTGGGTTGAAATTAACAAATATTTAGGTTGGGTTGTTTTTAAGACTTGGTGATCCATTGATTGATTGCTTCATATGATTGATTATTGTTTTTAGTTTTATTTGTGTTCTAATATTTTCCTACTATTCTATCATTTTATCTATTACAATTTTTTTTTTTTGTTCAATGTACTTTATTTCATATATATAATTTATGTACTGTATCTTTACCAGCCCATTACTGCAAGGCGCTGCTCTTAAGGTTCAAATGGTGGGATTGGAATATATGAATGATGATCCAGCAGAAGTGGATGTTCTTTATGGCAAGGTGAATGTTCAAGACCATTCCTCTCTCCTACAACAATTGGCTGACAACCTGGTTGATTTTTTCACTTCTCAAGGCAAGTCATTTTGGTAATGGAGGTCCATATGGAGCATATGAAAGCCATTTATGGTACCTACTACTCTCAACTTTATATTTCATCTAGATCAATACCTTATAAATACAGTCTGTATTAACGAGGTTCTTCTTATCTCTTAATGGTTGTTGATAAACAGGAGCTTGAACCATCAAATATATTTAAATTTAATTACTCACTTACTAATAAATAATTTGTGAGTTCAAGCGGAACACATGTTTCACAATTAAAACAATTCCATATGTTTAAATTATAAACCTATCCCTCATAGTTTCCTAAATTGTAAACAATTTGGAAACATCCCAAATATTGTAATCTTCACTCTTCCATCTTCTGATAATTTTCACAGGCTACTTACACATAACTTTTAATTTTTTGAAATATTCCTATTTCAAATTAAGAAAGACAGAAAAAACAAATGAACACAGACAACAAAATTGGAATCTACGTATTTGAGAAATAGCTTAAGTTAACGCTATGTTCACTATAGATGCATGCTTGCACAAGTAAACTGTATGCATGAGAGTGCAAGTGTGCATGAAGAAACAAAATTCGATAAAATCTGTCTAAACAAGTAGTAGTGACATGCCGAGGTTCACGTTGGGTGCCAATTGGATGCACAAGTTTGCACAAGTTGGTGCCCCTACCACTGCGAATCCAACAAGTTTGGTTTCTTCGTTCACATTTGTGCGTCGCATGAGGATTGGTCGTTGTGTCAGGAGATTTTGTGTTGTTTCTTGTATTCTCAAGAAGTGTATGGCTGTGTTCTTGTGCGTGTGTATTCACAATAGAAATAGAGATGCTATTAGTATGCGTTGAAGAAAAAAGAGCAATCTGGGAGGTTGGCTGCTTAAGAGGATCCGAGAAAATGCGGCTTTATTCTCTATCTTCTTCTATATCGATAAAATAAATATTCACCCGTTGTTTCCTAAATGGTTCTACATCCATAGTTAAAAACTTCAACACATCATTTTCCATCACAAATTACTGTTCTTTGTCTGATTACTGAATCTTGAATTTGACTGGACGTGGTTACTTGCATCTAGTTGCACTCAGTGGGACCACTTTGTGAAAGCGCAAGCTGCTTGCACACCCTTGTACAATCAAATACTCACACAAGCTTGCATCTAAAGTGAACGCAGCCTAACTGAAACTAGCAGTATTGCCAGGCAACATGTTGCCATACTGATACTAGATCGAAACAGGGTTGAATAGATACTAGACGATAAACAAATTTAAATAAGAACATAATTAATAAATAAAACATACAATACGGTGCTTGTATTGTGCGTGTGTGTGCATATGCAGACACCTACAAAACTTGTGTGTGCCAGTGTATGTGTGTGTGTGTGTATATATATATACATACATACATACATGCACACAAAAATTTTGTATATATACACTGGCACACATATATTACAGATTAAATAGCTTAGGTTTAAACAACACGTCTGTATTAGATTATCCACTGCTGGGCAAGTTCTCATTGTTTTGGTTAACCACTGTTTCCTTAATTATTGTTGTCTGATCCTCCTTGTCTGAATTAGCTATTAATCATGCCTTCACATATTAAACATAGGCTTACTTTACTTTGCAGTATTTAAATGTAAATTTTACATAAAACAATCTTGGCACATAAAGCTGGATGCACACTGCATCAAACATGGTGTGTTAACACACAATGGAACAAAAATTGGTTCTATGTCAAGGAACATATTTGTGTGAAGGTAGTTTTGGTCATGGAACTTGATGAAACAAAACATAATAAAACATTTTCTTGTCTAGTGCTTTCTGTATTCGTCGAGATGGAGGAAAGTGATGAGTAAGTAGCTTTTTGTTGTGGTAGTCCTTTAGATTAAAATTTTGCAATGCAATCCTCTCTCGCACAAATACTATCACTTTTCCTACATCTAGCTCAGCATTAGGTAGGTCTACATCCTTTCCCTTCCGCTTTAGAACAGACATGTTGCTACTACAAAACAAAAAACTAGCAAACGAACGTCAAATTCAACCAACACACTCCATGCTCCAGTTCTGGCAGTCTGTGTTGCCAAGGAGATTTATAATAAACAAGATGGTGACGTATGCGCAATACAAAATATTCCATGCATTTTGTTCCATGAAACATTGGAGTGAGGAAGACGGCTGATTTGTGTAAACATGTGTTATCATGTGTTATTGTTTTGTTCGGTCATATTCCATGCAGTGTGTGCTTGCTCCATTTGGAAACAATCAATCAAGAAAGCTCCTCACATGATAACTCAAAAATGTGTTGTTTCATTGTGAGTTAGCACATAATGTTCGGTTCACTGTGCATCCAGCCTAAGCTAATCTATTTTATTGCAGGTCTTATGCAGAAACAATATACCCAGGTGAAACTTCATGTAACCCTCATGAACACTTTGTTTCGGACCGATAGAGGTATCGAGTCTGAAATGTACAATTCTAAAGATAGGCAGAAAGCAAGGGAATCTTTTGATTCTACAAATATTTTAAAGGTCAGTAGTAAAAGTTATCACATTTTTAGTTCGGCATTATTTTAAATCCAAAACTTGAATTTGAGTATTGAAATTTTTGGGTTAAATTACTAATTGCCACAATTAAAGATTAATAAAATCCTTTAGTTTTTCAATAAATCTCAACTCCAGAAATAATAATTTCATTGATTTTTTTTCTGATCTAATAAACCAAGGAAAGCCAACTTTATGTTTTACAATTGCAAAAATTATTAATCTTTTTGAAAAACAACGGCCAAGTCTCAAAACATAATAATGATTTTAGGTAAATAAACAGCTCTCCTTCAAAATAAACGTAACTCATAGAAACCCAAGCCCTCATTAAGAGCTGAAATAAAAGAGCACATTGTTCATTTTGAACATGCAGTGAGGGCTAGTTTATGGTTGGGTCAGTAAAAATAAATAACTTCATAATTTATAACTAAACTAATTCTGTCTAATGCATGATTAAAGTTTGATTCTAAGTCCTTACCACCNAAAAAAAAAAAAAAAAAGCCAGCTTTAAAAACACAACTTTACTTTTATAATAAACAGAAAAATTGTTTGTTTTTTTTAAATCTGGTTTGTATATAGCATAACTAAAAGAAATGTGCTATATTAAATGCTGCATACGAGTAGCGCAAACTTGAGCTGGGGATTTTCACCGGGGTTGGCTCTGTGTGCCGAGTCCCAGTAAGGGGCGATGAGCCGGGCATTACAAGACTCATTGACCCATATACTTACTTTGACGGGGCTGGAGGCAGTCAACAAGTCACACACATACATGCACAATCAACACACACGCACAGCCTTTAGCCCCACTTAATGCACAAGATTGAGCACCACTAGGATCGGTTCTGGTACTGTTGGTAGTGAGTCGCAGTGTCGGCCCTGAAAAGGGCAATTTCTTGGTGGACTTACAAGTAACATACTTTCTATTTGATTCGTTTAAACACATACAGCACATTAGTTATTTTATTATCCAGGCGACGACTGCACTTTTGATCTGATTAGATCCCTAACATTTCCTTTAAAATCCCACACTACCGGGGATATACGTAAAAACATATCTTTGGTAACGAGGCATGCATTATGCACAATACTATTGCAGGTTTTTACCCTCACTTTTGTCAAGGGGTTTTTTTCATGCTCTTATTTCCACTCATTGGGGTGGTCCTTGTGGCATTTCCTTTGTCTGCCAGGCCTGACTTACCCTACTCTAATATTATTATTATTATTATTAGTAGCACCACATCTTACTATCCATTCAGGTTATACGCACTTATGCTAATGCGAAATGGTAGGGTGTTTGTGATATGAAATGGAGGACCTACAGCTTAACGTGGGATCCGAACCACGGTGGAGGCCTGGCATTCCACACATTCACAATCTGTGATTAATACACCTTGCCAGAGGTGAAGGAAGGGTTTGGCAATCAGATAAATCTGTGCCGGGACCGAGGATTGAATCCTGGACCCCCAGCACAGAAGNCGTCATCCCACGGGCGTCAAAGTTTTTGACGCGTTAACAAAAGAGATCCATAATCGACCTGCAGGTCACCTTCCCTACTCTATTAGAGTCATACTTTCATTTCTTACTTTCACGCATTTTAAAGTGCATAGGCCTTGGCCTGACGTACACATAGTACCCCACCTTAGTTTAGCTTGGTTGCACATGTGGAGAGAGCATTAGTAGAGTATGCTCTCACACACGGCAGAGCAGGATACGGGGTCTGCCATCATCTTTTTTTTAATTCTATTTTTAATGCAATTATTTGAGGAAACCCCTTGCAAATTTTAAAGCATTTTGTATTTAAAAGTTTGTAAATACATAATCCGATTATGAGTAAGTCTTACATCAACAATTTTTTTACACAGGATTTTTTTAATTACTACTTAGTTATTCTATATTATGAATTATGTATAATTTTTTATAATGCTATAGAGTGAAAAATTAGAAATTATGAAGAATGCTTAGAAATAGATGAGTTGATTAATGGCAAAAAAAGAGTGAAACAATCTACAAATTAAATTAAATTCTAAATTTACATATAAATTAATTCTAAATGAATTATAGTAAATTTTCCAAGACATAACACTTTAAACGGTTAAGAAACAACTAAGGAAAACAAAATGTGTCCTACATGATAAGTAAATTGAATTATGTTTGTATTCTATCTGTTCTTATTGCCTTATCGTTTTCTTTAATAAATAAAAATACTAAATATGTTTTTATTTTAAACACCACAAATTAATCAAACAATCAAGTAATGTTCTTGCATGATCATAGCAACGTAGCCTGCAAGTTTTATTCCTGTTGAACATCTATCACTGAATTTTTTTTTCCTCCTTTATGAAGTAGTAGTTGTTATGTTTGACCTAGAATCGAGCTAGAATATGTTGTTGATTTTCTGTATGATATTTAATTGTATTAAACTATTACATATCTTACTTTCTCTATGACACTGGGAACCCAAACGTTTGTTGCTGCACTTACAAAATGATGCCACCCACCCCTATCTTGAGCTAGTTATATCCAGTTCACCTCATTACACCCTATCTCTTTCAGGTATATCCTAATATTATCCTTCCATCTGCGTCAAGGTCTTCCCAATGGTCTCTTCCCATTGGGTTTGCCAGTCAGTATCCTTAGCAAGGTTCTCATACCTCCCACTCACGCTGAAAGTCCTTTCCACCATAATCTATGAAATCTTACTATCCTAACAATGTCTTGTGGTGAGTACAGGGTATGTAATTCAGCAGTATATAACCTGCTTTACTCTGCAGTATCTTCATCCCCGTTTGGACCAAAAATCTTCCTAAACATTTTGTTTTCGAACACCCTAAATATCTTTTCATTATGTAAGATAAAATGCCAGGGAAAAGTCAGGGAATATGCTTGGTCAGGGGAAAATCAGGGAATTTGATAAAATCTCTGGAATTTTCACATATTCACTAAAATAATGTGAAACTTTCATGTACAATAGTCACTATATCATTTTTCTTCCAGTTAATACTAACCACAACACAAATCTCTTTTAGCACAGTTGTACCAGTTGAGCATACGAATCTAAGTTCTCAGTCGATATGTTATTTTCATGTCGTCTCTCCACCCCTCCACCCTGCACCTTTAGCCAAAGTTGAGTCATGGTGATGTGCATATGCGAGAATTCGATACCATTATAGAAAGAAGAAACTAAAAAGGAATATATCTTGCAATTATTTTAAACTGTACTGGTGTAAGGTGATCTTATAAATGCTCATTATGATCTCACTGAAATCTAACTTGGAGATCTTACTACCCAATAGCTCATCGCTTTAGGCCGAAATTCTTTAACACCTTCATAGGGTGACACAACTTCAGAATGTGTATGTGTCTAAAAATCATTACATTAGATAGTATTTTAATAAAATAATGTTTTTAATATATAGTGATTGGAAAATTTGTAAATTGAACCCGGAAAACCTGGAAAAGTTGGAAATTGAAAAATGTAATTTTGTTGGACACCCTGTCAAGTTCACAACTAAAACACAACAAAACACATAATTGTGTAACTTTCAGGGTCAGTTCCCTTTTTCTGCAGAAAAGAGTAAAACACAGACTGGTCTATAACTGCACAGTTATATGTTTAGTTGTGTTTAGTTGTGAACTTTGGGGCCTACAGTTTCCTGGTATGTGTGTGGGCCTTGTCCTTATATCATCCTTACACTCTTTCAAATGATATTCTCTAAATCATCATCCTCAATCTGTGCTCTCTAAACTATAATAGAGTAAAACAAATTATACATATTTAATATTATTATTATTATATTTGGAAGAAGGTATAGGAAAGGTGGGTAGAAACATATAAAAGGAACGAACACAGTATGGCGTTTACTATGAAAATAAGAACACAGTTCACACTTTACATTGCTGCGATTGGACAAAGAGGTAATGGTTGCCTCTTAAAGAAAATCGATCGTCACCGCCCAATCCCCCGACCCAGGTTTCATTCTATCGGAACTCATCAGGGAGGAGTGTGAAACGCGCAACACAACTTCTTAAAAGAGGAAACCAAAAAACAAAACACAAAAGGGAGAAAATGGAAAATAGTACCTCATAAAGTGAAAAGAGGTTTTCCTTATAGAGACATATTTAATATTGTAACTGGATTAAACAATTAGTTATTGCTACTCTTTACTAATACTTTACACATTGGTTTTTGATTTCAGATGTTTGAAAACTATGACTTTGGCACCCATATTGTGAATGAAATTGACCTATCACAGAGGTATTCTTCTGATAGTAATGGCTATTATAAGTCATCTTCTGTTCTAAAACTATAACACAGGTTTTTGAATCTGATAATTTTGTCATAACAATATTAAATTTAAAAGACTGATGCTAAAAGTGTTAAGCTTGATTCACACGTTCACTGAAAATATAGAGCAGAATTTGTTCGGATGTTTGAGCTATTTACATGCTATCAGAAATGTATGTGGATCCATGATGCTTTGCACTACAAACAAGAAACAGTCGACTATCAGCATATATCATTTTTGGGTGACTTGACAGATTTTCAAGATGAATGTTATAATGGATGGTTTCAAATTATTGTGGTGTATAGTGAAATTAATCGATATAAAACAGGAATTATGCATGCGCACACACAAGTATTATTTAAGCATGTTAGGGGAGAAGGGGTTAAAGCTTGGCTTATTTTTACTGACAAGGGGAAGGGGGCTCAGAACACTTATTAGGTAATACATAGAGAGGGGTGGGGGGAAGAATGGTGCAGTTACCCAGCCACCCCAAATGGGCACATAATAATTAAAAGTGTCGAGATGTGGATTCAAGGACTTTGCTCATCTGATAATACTATTTTTATTGTTCAAACTATATATAACTATATATGCCTTAATTTCGCCATGTAAATAAAGACAATAATAATAATATAATATTTTTATTTATATATAATATATATAATTTTATAACTATTTAACTATATCAACCTGTTTAGTACAGTAAATTTAAATTCAGCTTACAACAGTGTTTATTGTTAATATTTTGCACCATTAATTTACACCTAAATTATGTTAATAATTACAGGATATTCATAAATTGCATGGGAAAATATGGTTATTACTGTGAAAAGATTACAAAAAAAAAAATCGGCGAATATAACGAAGGGGGTTGAGAGTTTGCTTATTTTTGCTTACAAAGGGGGAGAGGTTGTTCATAATGGCCAAAAAGGTGCTTACATAATACTTAAACTCCCCCAACGAGTTACTATGTTTCGAATCATTTCACAACAATTGTAGCTCAGCTCTTTGGCTGCATCTCGCTTTGTAAGCGCATGTGCACCAATTGAATCTGTTGGTTTTTAAATCTGATCGGTCCCCCAAGCAGATGATGTCACACAAAACTAGGGGTGTGCTGATGAAGATTATTTTATTACAAATATTTTCAAATCTAATAATGAAAATTTTGAATGATTATAAATAATTTTGAATTTAAATATGAAAACTTTTAAAATTGAATAGTTAATAAAATCTCAGTACAGCTTAATATTACTTACTGATATACATATTTTAAACAAAAATATAAAATAAAACATTTGTATTAGACAGCAAAATTATGAATAAAAAAAGTCACTTTCTATAATAATTTGAAATCTACTGGGTCAGTTTTTTATTCAAGCCATATATTTTCCAACACCGGTTTGCTAGGCCTCTTGTAGACTACTCATTACTACAGACTATTAGACTGCACAATCCTGAATATTGCCACTCAGTGCTGTTCTTAGTAGATGTGGGGCCCTGAGCAAACTTCGTTTGTGGGGCCCCCAGCTACCTGTGTGTTCCCCCCCCCCTCCCCCGCCCCTCAAAATCAATTAAAAAAACTTAGTTTTTGTTTAGTTTTATTACAGTAGTTTGCACCTATATACCAGTTTTCAATCTTATAAGTTATCAGAAAATGCCCTAAAAGATAAATACATGTAATCATCAATGATAGAAGCCATGTTTTTATACATATAAGAGTTCATTTCTCCCCAACACTTCCTTCGATTTTCTTCCCCAATGAACTTGATCTGTATAAAGGTACAAAGAACCGCTGTTCCAAGTTTGAATTAAATCTGTTATTGTGTTCATAAGTTATCATGAGACATATCCACAACAGACAGACAATGCAAATGAATGGAGTTAAAATGGAGAACTCACTTCGCTTGTTCGACAAATCAAACCACATGCTTAGGTTTTTATTTGTTTTTACACTGACAATATATGCTAGATCACTTATACAGGATGCCTACTATATACGTGCGCAATTAAAAATGTTCCATCCCAAATTGTTTTCTTTCCTCTGTCAGCTTAGCAAGCTTGGGGGCCCTATGCAGCCGCTCCATTAGCACACCCCTAAGGGTGGCCCTGTTGCCACTAGTGAACACAGCCAGCAATAAATATTAAATGTGTTTCCATATATTATGCACAGTCTAAGAATACCAAGTTTATAGTGTTAAAACAAAATAAGCACTCGGCATGGCGGTTGACTAGGGCTGTATCTGAATAGTCTCAAGGACAGTTGTAAGGATCTTTGAGTTATAGACTTGATGAATTCACCCTCACCACACACTTCTGATTGAAGACTACATCACACTATTTGAACAACTAGCCTTGCTGCATCCTTGGAACAACAACGCTACTATCTACCAATGTTCAAAACACCTTTTTTATGTTTTACTTAAAACAGTTCAAGAGGTATTATATGTTTAAAAAAATGTTTAAACCTTGTGTAAATTATATATATTTCAAACTTTGTGGTCGTTGTTCATGACTATTATTTCATTCACCATAAAATATTGGCTCTCCCACACAATTGTAACGAAATTTATATGATATATTTTATAAAACACAAGACTTAAAAGACACAATGTAAGTTTTCATTTTTTGTAAAATATAAGTGGGCTTAAAAAAAAGTTTGTGTAATTTATATTGCTTTCACTAGATGCCTCAGTGAAGGTTATATAATAGTGTGTGCTTATTTATAGGGGCAGGCCCTCAAATTCCTCAAAGATATTAAAGGATCTGAGATGCAAATCCTTTAAAAAAAACTTGTTTTCCAATTAATCAAGTGAAATTGGTTTTGGAATTTATTGCTTATTGGTGGCTTAGAACCTATTATAATTATTATAGGATAAAATTAACAACCATACAAGGAATAATTGAATGTATAATGAATGGATTATAAGAAAGAATATTAACATATTCAGTAGTTTGAATTTTATATTATTCTACTATATTTATATTTGCTCTTATTTTCATAATTATTCCAAGATTTGGATTTGTAAAATAGTGTATTTGACCCAACTCTATTTCAACTCCTCTGTGTAGAAAAAGGACAGTGCTTAAAAGGAAACCCATGGCTTATAAAAATATGGTAAGTGTTCATAAGAGTCTGTACTACAATTCAAGAGTGGAACGGGCATGTGAAATTCACATTTGCAATAAAACAAATTTTCACGCGAATTTAAGCTTTTTTTTTTCTAAATAAACACAATTTATTTGTAATCTAGCAAATTCCACATCATGCAATATAATTTTCAGTGCGGTAACACTGGTGACAGCACTATACCAGGGCTGCCGTTCATACTAATAGTATTCGTTTGTACTTATTTTATATATCTGTGCTGTGGGTCTGGGGTTCAATCCCCGATCCCGCCACAGATTTATCTGATTGCCAAACCCTTCCTTCACCTCTGACAAGATGTGTATTAATCACAACTTGTGAATGTGTCAGGCCTCCACCGTGGTTCGGATTCCACGTTAAACTGTAGGTCCTTCATTTCATCTCACAATCACCCTACCATTACACATAAGCGTAAGAACGTATAACTCGAACGGGTAGTAAGACGTGGTGCTAATAATAATAATAATAATAATAATAATAACACCTAGTCCCCAACTGTTAAGTCATTAATGGGAAAGTGTAGACCCACATTTAACCAATGATAAATTTTTCGGCCATGCTGGAAATCAAACCCAGGACCCTTAACTCGGTAGACATACACGCTACCGACTGATCTAAGAAGTTGGATTATGATTAAGTATGTATGTTGATATGTACATACATTTTAATTTAATTTTTAATAGAGCTACATAATGTTGATTAGATAGAAACAATTAACATAACTTGGTTTACTTTGTTAATAGAACTCTTCTGACCTTGAAAAACTCCCATTTTTTTTCTTTCTGCCAATGATAACCATATGCTGATAGTAAAATAATCTTTTAAGTACACTACTTGTGTGTTTGAGGCTCTTAGTTAATTTAATATTAATAGGTGTTTGTATGTGTTTGTCTTGTCACAAAAATAATATATCCAAACAATTATGTTGTGTTGCTCTTGACTAGATAATATTTACAGTTCAAAATGGGCATGGTGCAAGACAAACTTCAGTTAATTTTCATAGGAAGAACTTAATCTGACAGAAAAGTTACTACATCTACTTTCACACAATAAAAGGTTCTTCATGCCAAAATTATACTTAGATAGAAAGTTAACTGGCTTGCTCGATCTTCTCTCTTGTTATAATCTATAATCAAACAGATATTCTAGGTAGAAGAAGATAGCTTCAAAATAGTCAGGGATAAATTATTTGAAATGATAGTAGATGTACAGCAATACACAATGCATATTTAAATATGACTAGTATTTTAAGCTAAAAACATGTTTAACTACAAATATGTGATAAAATATGTTAACTAAAGTAAAATTTTTAATGAGTAATATAATCAAATCAAATATAAAACACATTATTTGTTTTACTTGCATAAGTTTAAATTATGACTATTTCACATAAAAAAAATAGGGCTCCCTAAACTGAAACAAATTCCCTTATTTTTTAATCCTAGGACCCCAAAGTCCCAAAAAATGGGTATATGACATTTTGTTTTGATAATTATGTAAATTTGTGTGATTTCCAATATAATTTTTTAAGCAAATTGCAGAAATTCAAGCCCAATGTCTTTAAACATTGGTAAGTTTCAACCTTTCATCCCCGAGTACAACGTTAAACTGCCTCTTCAATAACTGACCTTAAATTATTTTGAAAATAAATTTTTGAAGAACAGAATGTAATAAATGATACAAAGTAGTAACAAAATTAGTTAAAAGTTGAGCTAAAGTTAAAAGACAAGCTAAAAATTGAACTTAAACAGATAATATGGTTTAAAAATAGTTTAAAAAAATATGTATTTGGAGGGTGGGTGGTAAGAGGTACCTTAACCAGCCTAGTGGTAGTGATATTTCACAAGAGAGAGAAAAAACTTTCTTTTGAGTGACATGTTTGCTCCTATAGTTTTTGTGAGGGCCCTATTTTGGTCCCTTTTTTTTTATCTGAAAGTATATTTTGGTCCCTTTTTTTTAATCTGAAAGTACCCTAAAGTCCCTAAAATAGACCCGAGTATGGAGGTATGAATTCCTGAAAAACCATAATATATCCATCCACAAGTGAGCTGAGCAATACACCTAGTATTTTTTAAATACTAGTATTTGTATTAGGAATATGGAATTGAATAATTATAAATGGTTTTCTCATTTGGACACTAGAGCATTGCCTCGCTCTCTCTCTCTCTATATATATATATAGAGAGAGAGAGAGAGAGA
>CABFWB010000477.1:146050-205772 GCA_902151455.1 Timema bartmani | reverse complement strand
GCTATCCTTTCAACCAGCCCCACCTTCAAAGTGAGAGTCGGGCACGCTATCCTTTCAACCAGCCCCACCTTCAAAGTGAGAGTCGGGCACGCTATCCTTTCAACCAGCCCTACCTTCATAGTGAGAGTCAGGCACGCTATCCTTTCAACCAGCCCTACCTTCATAGTGAGAGTCGGGCACGCTATCCTTTCAACAGCCCTACCATCATGGGGAGAGTCTGAGGTGAGTCAGGCCCACTATCCTAGCAAAACGCGATGTAATTGTATTATACGCCCCTTCATCCCTATTGGTTGTACGTCAAAGTAGGGTTAGTTGTGTGTAGAGGTGGAGGAAACGCTACGAGATGGACACGCAATGTATTTGTACCAAACACGTGATGTGATGGACATCTCCCGTTTGTTGTTTATCCAGAGAGCAAGGATATTAATTTTGAACGTTGATTTTTATCCCCATTTGCCATGCTTGTACTGTTGCTTTTAATTTACCCTTCTTATTATGTTCCCTAGGACTAATCAGTGTTGTTGGCAAGCAATATTAACACACGAGCGTATTAATTTAAACAAATAAAAAAGGTGATAAAAGTTTAAACTCGCTGATACTGCAATGATTTAAGTTTTTACTTAACAATAATGTTAATTTATTTTATACCTCAAGCATGGAGACCCACTCAAGCTAATTGGAAAAATTATTTTTTATCTAAAATACAGAATCCTATTATTATTATCATCATTGGATTTAATACACCATTTCTGAACAACAGCTTATCACTTAAAAACAAATGTAGTAGCTCTATAAGACATGATAACAATCCGTTCCTCAAGTCTCAGTTTCACCAGTGAGAAATGTTTTCGACCAGGTCGGGAATTGAACCTTGACCCCTTAACCTCAACGGCCATCTATGTGCGACAGACCGAGCTAAGGTGTCCGGGCTATAGCAGGCTATAGTTTGTAACCAAAATATCCCCTTTCGCAACACAGACCGCGACTGTTGACATTGTTGGCGAGAGGAGATGAGGTGATGTCAAAAGCAGCTCACTAATGGCTAATCCATGGCACACGCTGGGGACTGTTTTGTCAACAAAAGACGCACGTAGCGCGAGAGAAAGGAAAGAGACCACATAAAATACTTTTTGTGTCGACAACAATAAATTTGTAGTCGCAAGCATTTAGTGGCTGAGCGTGTCATTTTATCTCGAGTTGTGGAGTGATAAAAGTTCTGACAGAGTGATTTAACAAGTGTAAACAAATCATAAGTCCAATCATGTCGGGGGAAAGTTACTAGCGTACGCATACACACTTTGTATGGACCGTTTTGATATGTTTAGTGCTACACAGCTACAACAAAATTTTAACTATAAAATTGTACCCGTGTTTAAGGGTCTATTCCAGTGGTTAATTCGTGATTCCGTGGTTAAAATTTAAACACATTTATAATCTTTCGTTTCCAATTACCACCAAGAATTTGATTTTTCAAAATAATAGACAGTATTTTTTTTAAATAGCTTTGTCGTGCTGTATGATAATCTTAGATGAGATGTGAATGATTAAATTTTGAAGCAATTACTCAGGCTTTTATTAAGTGATGCGTAATAATGCAACTTTGAGGCTCGTGATGCCTACAAGTGAATTGAAGTTTAGTGATTAATTATTATTACAAACTTTATATGATTGTAAAAAGAATTGAAGCAGCTGTTTTTTCCTATTTTTGTGATAATTTTTTTTTTAATACCCGCGTTGTAAAATATTCTTTCTCTAAAATGTCGGGAACAGGCCAAGTTGTGGAGTACGCTGTCTACTACAAGTCTTGTCAGACGGATTCCACAGTCAAACTTGAACGTAAGTATAATAATAATAATAATAATATTTAGCACCGCGTCTTACTACCCGTTCGGGTTATACGCCTAAGTACTAATTACGCTAATNTCGATCTAGAAATTCTTCGAATGAGAAGTTTTTCGAAAATGAATTACCTCAAATCTGTTTTTCAAAATAAATGTTTCAAAAAGGTGGTTTTCAAAAATAAATTTTTCGAACGATAAGTTCGAAGTATAATAAAATTCTAGCTTAGGTTAGGTTAGGAGTAATCCTCCCTATAGGGGGGCGTTAGGGTAGGGGTAGGTGATTCCCAGTCCTCGATAAAATAGCTTCCGGAAAACTCACAGTTCGCTAAATTGATTAAAAAAATAATTATTAATTTGCAATTCGCATAATTGATTCTTCAAAAAATTGATTGTTCGAAAAATTCATTTTCGATTATTTGACTGTCGAACAATTGATTTTCGGTAAATCACTTCGGGAAATTGATTTTCGAAAAATGTGGTTTCGACACACATTTCGTTCGGAAAATTGATCGTTCGAAAAATTGATTTTCGACAAAATTACTTTCGATGATTTTGTATTCGGTGAATTGTTTTTCGAATAACTTGTTTTCGAAAAATTTACCTAGACGCTATAGTGGCGCCTTAGACCATGCGGCCACTGAAGCGTGCTGTATGCAATTAATTGCATTAACGAGGTAGGGATAAGAAAGGAGGAGTTTAAAGGAAATGTGCGTTTTTGTATGGAGGTAAAAGGGGAAACAATTAAGCGAAAAAAGACACCCTGCAGGAATTTGAATAATTTCCCGTCACCGGCAAACTATACCCCAGTTTTAGCTTTTGTGGTGCTGACTGACAGCTCACAGCTGACTTCTGACGGCTTTGAAAAGCTACCAGACCAAATTATGTATCCCTACGCCGAACCATATGATCTGCAAAAAACATGTATTTAGCAGTTGTAACTTCTGACAGACAAAATTTAGGTACATACCTAACTGTTGACTGTCAGAAGTCAGCTGTGAACTGTCAGTCAGCACCACAAAAGCTAAAACTGGGGTATAGTTTGCTGATGACGGGAAATTATTCAAATTCCTGCAGGGTGTCTTTTTTCGCTTAATTGTTTCCCCTTTTACCTCCATACAAAAACGCACATTTCCTTTAAACTCCTCCTCTCTTATCCCTACCTCGTTAATGCAATTAATTGCATACAGCACGCTTCAGTGGCCGCATGGTCTAAGGCGCCACTATAGCGTCTAGGTAAATTTTTCGAAAACAAGTTATTCGAAAAACAATTCACCGAATACAAAATCATCGAAAGTAATTTTGTCGAAAATCAATTTTTCGAACGATCAATTTTCCGAACGAAATGTGTGTCGAAACCACATTTTTCGAAAATCAATTTCCCGAAGTGATTTACCGAAAATCAATTGTTCGACAGTCAAATAATCGAAAATGAATTTTTCGAACAATCAATTTTTTGAAGAATCAATTATGCGAATTGCAAATTAATAATTATTTTTTTAATCAATTTAGCGAACTGTGAGTTTTCCGGAAGCTATTTTATCGAGGACTGGGAATCACCTACCCCTACCCTAACGCCCCCCTATAGGGAGGATTACTCCTAACCTAACCTAAGCTAGAATTTTATTATACTTCGAACTTATCGTTCGAAAAATTTATTTTTGAAAACCACCTTTTTGAAACATTTATTTTGAAAAACAGATTTGAGGTAATTCATTTTCGAAAAACTTCTCATTCGAAGAATTTCTAGATCGAAAATTGGTTTCCGAAAAAATTATTTCGAAAAATTTATTCTTGCCTAATTGATTTTCGAAAAACTATTAGTTCAAAAAATTAAACTTCGAATAATTGAATTTCGAAAAACTTATTTTCGAAAAATTTATATTCGGTAAACTCGCCGGCTACCCCTCCCCTATCCGTCAAAGTACATTCTTGGGTACGCCACTGCCAAAGTTTAAATGGTTTTACTTGTGAAGTTTAATAAAAAAAAATCTATAGAATTCATAGAAAATTTGAACTGTACCAGTAATTTAAAATAATCACATCTCATTCTATTACAAACCGTATGCACCCGCAATGAGCCTGAACAAGTGCCAATATCATTGCTGAGGTAAGTGAAAAGCTCTATCTTCTCTCTCTCAATTAACTGTTGCCAAATCTCCCCGCTCTCTTTCACCTACATCTATCTCATTGCTGAGGGAACTGCATGTTTACTACTGAGCAACGGCGTTGTCATTCTTTTGTTTTCCGTGATCAGTCTTCCTTCGAATGTATATAAAATTTGGCAATGTTGGGCTGTCGTTGTTGCCAGTAATTGGTTCTTCTTCCTCCAGCACAGTCGTAAAGTGACAGTAGTGCGAGTCTCTTGTTCTTAATAGCTAGCTCAAAAACATCAACTAAATAAACACTCATATTTTACTAGTATGTGGTGTAGAAAAATATTTGTTATTGATCACGTTAAGATTTTGTGTGTATCTGTATGTGTTGGTTGTGTGTTTTGTATTTTTGCCGTAAGGTTGTTGAATTATAGTTTTATGTGCTTATTAATATATTTATTTGAATAATAGTGTATTGTTAACAGTTAAAATATAACACAAATTATGAAATCTCCGGCTTGTTAAAAACAATTATATTCCAAGAGGAAAATATTAAGTAATAAATAAAGCGCAATGGTGTTAAGTGTCTACACCTATTTTTATTGAAACGGAACTTGCTCAGTAAATCAAGCGGTAATACAAACTGCAGAAGCTACAGGTGTGTCTTATAAGTTAGTAATCTCTATTAAACAAGAATTCAAAACTAAGAGAAAGTTACTGACAACAATAAAAAAAAAAAGAAAATAACTGCACTCAAATGAAGCGTTTGGATAAATATGACACTTTTACTCAAGCAGCAATTAGCAGAAAGGTACAGTCACTTTACAGTAACAATGAATTACCTACACTAGAAAAAATTAAAGCTTTGATTGATATTAATAGTGACCTTCCTAATTTTCTGATTAAGAACAAGTAAGAATGTAATGTATAGCATTTAGTATAAAATGCATGTTGTAAAATATTTGTTTGTATATTAATTATGAGGAAATAAGCTTTATACATAAAATAGTTTTAAGCGTAATTACGTGGGGAATAGAAAAAGTTGATAAACTTCAATCTTGAAAAAAATACTTTTGTGGAAATTGTTAATGTTTCTAGAAAAGGCTGTATACCTATAGAAAATGTTTTTGCCTGTCAATTGAACCCCCCTCACTTTCCAACAACCGAAAGCTAGAAAGTTTGGCAACCGGTAACAAAGAGAGAGCGAAGATAAATCTTTTCTCCATAAGACCTGCAGTTTCCTCAGCATTGAAATTATGTATACTCCATTCACGGTTAAGATTTTGTGTGTATCTGTATGTGTTGGTTGTGTGTTTTGTATTTTTGCCGTAAGGTTGTTGAATTATAGTTTTATGTGCTTATTAATATATTTATTTGAATAATAGTGTATTGTTAACAGTTAAAATATAACACAAATTATGAAATCTCCGGCTTGTTAAAAACAATTATATTCCAAGAGGAAAATATTAAGTAATAAATAAAGCGCAATGGTGTTAAGTGTCTACACCTATTTTTATTGAAACGGAACTTGCTCAGTAAATCAAGCGGTAATACAAACTGCAGAAGCTACAGGTGTGTCTTATAAGTTAGTAATCTCTATTAAACAAGAATTCAAAACTAAGAGAAAGTTACTGACAACAATAAAAAAAAAAAGAAAATAACTGCACTCAAATGAAGCGTTTGGATAAATATGACACTTTTACTCAAGCAGCAATTAGCAGAAAGGTACAGTCACTTTACAGTAACAATGAATTACCTACACTAGAAAAAATTAAAGCTTTGATTGATATTAATAGTGACCTTCCTAATTTTCTGATTAAGAACAAGTAAGAATGTAATGTATAGCATTTAGTATAAAATGCATGTTGTAAAATATTTGTTTGTATATTAATTATGAGGAAATAAGCTTTATACATAAAATAGTTTTAAGCGTAATTACGTGGGGAATAGAAAAAGTTGATAAACTTCAATCTTGAAAAAAATACTTTTGTGGAAATTGTTAATGTTTCTAGAAAAGGCTGTATACCTATAGAAAATGTTTTTGCCTGTCAATTGAACCCCCCTCACTTTCCAACAACCGAAAGCTAGAAAGTTTGGCAACCGGTAACAAAGAGAGAGCGAAGATAAATCTTTTCTCCATAAGACCTGCAGTTTCCTCAGCATTGAAATTATGTATACTCCATTCACGGTAGGAATTACTCTCTGAAAGGTCTTTTTTCCTACCAATATCCTGCTATATAATAGCTTTCTGGTAGGGAAAAAGGCCTTTCATAAAACAATTCCTACGCTGAACAGACTTTATATGTCATGAAGGTAGTGTGCTGATGTAATAAGGAACTACTGGCAACATCGATTAACCAGCGTTGCGAAGTTTTTAAATAAAATGTTGAATTTTAATACACATATCTTCATAGCATAAAAAATGTTTCTATGAAAGTGTTTTTAAAAGATAAATGTCCAAATAAAATGGTGCAGATAATGATCGCATGGTACTGTCAAAATTCTTGCCCTCGAAATCTGCGTGTCCTGGTGTCATTTTAGTTCTAATTTGAACAAACTATTTATATATTTATATTTTCTAATTTTGCTCACACTTGCGTTGTTAAGACTTTTTAAGGAGAATCATGTATCTGAACATTTTTTAAATTAAAAAACAGTTTATTTTCAACAAAACTGATTCTAATTGAAGGGGTGGCGTCAAAAACCATTAATCTCCAATATATTAAATTGTTCAAGAGATACAAAAAACTGTTTTGAAAATGTAATCTAAAAATAAAGAATAAGGTGTAGCTTCTATTGGATAGAAGAGGGCTTAAGACAAGTTTCTACATCCATGTAAATTTAAAAACATTCATTAATTTATTTGCAATTAAATATAAACTAATTAGGAGCTACCTGGTTTTTGACCCAAAGTTATTTTTTTAACTTAATTGATATAATCATTTATAAATGTCTAATAATTAATGATACATTTAAATATACGCTTGTGTACATTTTATTGCATTTATTTTAACAATCCTTGGTAAGGAGAGATATATACATATTAATAATCATTATCTTCAGAAGTGTCATTTGGGTGTGTTTCATCTGCTGTAAGTTGATTGTAAGACCATAAATCTGATAGAGGCACTTTTGTTTGGTGTTGTTTCCTTCGGATCGTTCATCTTCATCTTCATCTTCATAAGATGGTAAATAATCGTTTCCTGAATCCACCACTGTATCACTATCACTTTATTCAGCCATTTTATAAACACTATGACAAGTTTTATAACAAGGAAGACATGTGTTGCCAACTCTAAAGTCTCTAGCGATAGTACATGGACCTGAAATGGATTGTATTTTTACCGGTAGGATACTACTTTCTGACATTATATCGATAAACCCACCGATTTTCATAAAAAAAAATATGTAAAATTTGTTACTTTATAGCAGGGCCACAGGATATTACTTTTAGAAAATATCCTAAAATTGGATTGTACAGGTGGTGAAATTATATCAAAAGTAGTATCCAGATCGTACAGTTGGCAACACTGGAAGACAATATCATGACTGTTAACTATTTTTATATCACCAATAATATAAACTAAAGCTCAGCAAATGAGTATCCTATTAACTGTTTGGGAACATTAACAAAGCAACTGCTGGAGCTACCTTGTTTTTGACCTCAAACCTATAGCACTGCAGCTCCTTTTATTATATTTGAACCATTAATAATATAGGGAGCTACCTGATTCTTGTACCAAAAGAAAGGGTTTTTTTCTTCTACAAGATGGTATGTGTAACTCATTTTCACCCAAATTTGGAACTACCTGGTTTTTGACGCCACCCCTCCAATTGTGTTAGATTTATCTTTTTCTTTAAAAGCTGTTTTAACTGATGTATCAAATTCTCCAAACCTATTTATTAAAAGAGTTGGATTTTTTAAAATTTTGACTTTATAACTTGCTATAGACGAGCGTGATATTAAATACAATCGACTGAATACTTTCTAAACTATTAAATATCAAGGCCTGCTACTACTCTTGTAATGAAACTGCTTTGGACCCCTCTAAATATTCAAAGTCATGGATGAAGTGTAATTTTCTTTAAAGTAAGTTTCCTTTTAATATTTCATCCATGAAAAATCACGCGTTTTCAGAAATAATGTCAATGTAATGCGCTTTAAACTTCTTTTTAATTAAAAGATCAACTCCGTAAACCTGAAAAGATCTTATGACGCTAACTCCCTATACCCAATAGGAAGCCAGCCTTCACAATATCGTATTCCCAGGAGTCTTTCTATTAGTTGGTTTTGACACTGGATACAAGGAGTCCAAGAGGCAAGGGGTAGGTCATATATAAGCCGCTTGTGCGTATGATTACACATAGTGCCGATAGCATAAATCTAGAGAACCAGTAATATCACCTGACAGTGCCAACACGCAATAATACAGTGCTAGTAATATCAGCCGTTGGATACATACAGTGCCACTAACTTAAATCCATAGAGTACACAGAAAATGTTAGCGAGTAAAACTACAGAAAAACAATTTATAGTTTAACTAAAACTGTATCATTAAATATTATATCTTCAGTCAAGAAGATTAAAATATCTTAATAAATCGTGTGCAACATTGAAAGTCTTATTTATTTAGTAAAAATAAAAACCAGAAGTAATCAGATCGCATAACCGCATGAGTGCGCAGTAAGGCATGCTCGCGTCGTCATCATCGTAAAACCCCACATCATTTTAATTGGCGCTCGATCACGGGCTATAAATACCAATATTAAACCGTATCATTTTAGATTGGCTCCAAATTGTGGGACAATTATATCACAATAAATACCACATCATTATAAATTGGCGCCCATCGCGGTCCGTGGCAATTATAAATTGGATAGGTGACCTGGTGGTCTAGGGGTAAGGTGTCAAACTTCTGTGCTGAGGGTCCGGGGTTCAATCCTCGGTCCCAGCTAAACCCTTCCTTCACTTCTGACAAAACGTGTATTAATCACAACTTGTAAATGTGAGGAATGCCAGGCCTCCACCGTGGTTCGGATTCCACGTTAAACTGTAGGTCCTCCATTTCATCTCACAATTACCCTACCATTGCACATTAGCGTAAGTGCGTATAACCCGAACGGGTAGTAAGACGCGGTGCTAATAATAATAATAATAATAATAATAATAATAATAATAATAATAATATAAATTGGCACCCAGCCACGACGCTCGAATCTTCAAATCCCCGAGGCTAGAAAGGGACTTCATCGACTGAGAGACACACGACACACTAAACGGTACACCGACGAAGAACATCGTACCGGGGTGAAACAGGTGGACGTTTCACACACGGCACACTAAACGGCACACTGATGAAGAACATCCTACCTAAGGGAAAAGAGCAGACATTTCGCACACGGCACGCTGACGAAGAATCAATCAAGTCAGATAAGCCTTAGAAATTTTTTATTATTATTTTAATTCACAACATATAAAAAAAACTCTGTTTTAATACTGTAGAAATCATGTAAATATTAGTAAATTTTGGAAGGGAGGATGGTGGATTTAAACCTAAATGAGAATATTGACACTAATCGCTGCTTTGATGAGACAGAGTATGAAAATAGACCGAATAATCAGTTAGGCCTAGAAGAATCAGATGAAGAACTAAGAGAAAGGGAGCAGGACAGGGTAGAGTCAATTGCAGAGGAAGAGATAAAAAAATAAGGCAGAAAAGGATACGCAAGGAAATTTAATCATAGAAAGTCTAATAGTAGACAAGGTAGGGCATGAGAAATTAATGGGACAAACAATGGTGGAACCCATAGGAGATTTAAATCAGTTTATGAAAGTGCTATTACAGCAAATGGCAGCGAATAGTAAAGAAACTAAACAGGAAAGAGTAGCAACTAGACAGGAAATAGTAGCAATTAATCAGGAAATAGTAGTAACTAATCAGAAAATAGATGCGAAACTTGAACAAATCAATAAAGAACTAAGTGCTAAAATTGAACAGAGTAAGGAGACATGTGAGCAGAGATTTGGTCACTTAGAGCAAAAATCTGACCAATTATAAAGGGTTCATGAAAATTTGGCAGTACGGTTAAATGATGTTAATAAAAAGTAATTAAAGAAGAAAGAGAAAAAAGGCTTTGGTGGAAAAACAAGAAAATTTAAGCAAGGGACCATTCAAATTAATGGAACATATTACAACTAATAAAAATAAAATAGAAATAGTAGAACAAGAATCAAATAAAGGGTTAAAGGAAGTAGGAATTAAGGTTGGGAATCTAGACCTTCAGATAGAACACACCAAAACTAATGTTGAGATAGTCCGAGACAACCTCAAAAAATAAATCAATAAGGTAAAATTGGTTTTTGACTCTCATCAGGATACGAATAAAAATTTAGTTACAGAACAAATTGATGGGATTTTTACCGAGGTGGTAGACAAACTGGATTAAAAAATTGACAGATTTTGTGGTAGAAAATCAAATAACAAATATAGTGAAAATTGGTAACTTACACAGTATTACCAACCTATTCGAACCAGAGACTACGGTCCAATCAGAGATCGAACAAAAAACGATACAATCCAAGATCGAACCAAAGACTACGATCCAATCCCAGATCGAACCACAGAAAACAATCCAATCCGAGATCGAACCACAGAAAACAATTCAATCTGAGATCGAACCAGAGACCACGATCCAATCAGAGATAGAATCTGAGATCGAACAAAAAACTACAATACGGTCCGATTAGAGATCGAACCAGAGAAAACGATCAATTCTGATATTGAACCAGAACCTAGGTTGGAAACTAAAAAGGAAAAATAAGGATTGGTTTCAATAGATCACACCGAAAGTCTTCGATCCAGGAGGTGATAAAAAGGTATTTAAATTTCGGAAAACTAACAGTAAATTTGATTAAAATTTTAGTCTCTGAGAAAAAAGGAAAACTAAGGGTAGCTATAATCATTATGTAGCCATGATTATAATTTTGACAGGGGCGTATTCCTAGAAAATTAATACGTATGCTGTACTCTAAAAGCTGCAGGGAGGATTTAGGTGTCAAAGACTCTTAACCACCGTTGACAAGATAAAGAAATGCTTCCCCTGGAAATATTTAAACATTAGTACCTCTAGTATATAACAATGGTTCCCAAACATTCATTATTTTTTTCGTACTCGCATGCTTTTCGTCTCCAAACTCCCCTCGTCTCTCTTTTTCGACTTATTTATATCTTTGTTTGAATATCCACCTTTGCAGCCTACTACATATTCGGACTTCATAAAAGAACACCAGAACAATGCACAAAACACACCTAAAACGTGAAACTACCTGTGATTATCATCCACTTCAATTGTAATAGAATATCAAAACACAGCACACTGCAGTTCATCGCAATACCTAAATAATCATATATTTAAGTAAATATGTCAGGGCTAAAGGTGAATTCACACGTACGCTGAAATTTGAAAGCAGTATAGTAAATCAACACCGCTTAGTGGAGCAGCTGTTCATACGCTCGCGGAAATTTGGGAATCTCTGTTTACTCATGATGCATTGAAACGTCAAACATAAAAACGAAAATATTACAATAAGTGCAAGTTACCGTATTTAAAATAAAATTACAGTCAACTCTCAATTCTATGACCTTTCACGGTTCCCTGGAAAATGGTCGTTATTTCGAAGGGGTCGTTATTGAAATTTTAACCGATTTTGTTCCAACCCCGACCCTCGTAGCAAAAATTGCATTATTTTTAGACAACACATGAAAAAAACTAACTATTCCTTAAAGAAGTCCATTATGGAGGCCTGCTTCTTCTTAGCACCAGTTTGCTCGACGAAGTCTTTCACATTATAGAACTGGACAAGAGCTCTTCGCTAGCGCTCTGGCACTTAAGTTCTCTTGAGTAGACTTCCCCGGCTTTCAGAATATCTTTAGTTGTGGGGATGTCTTCAGGCTCTTCTTCCATTTCTTCCTCCCCATCTTCATCGCTGGACTCCTGCTGCTCCCTGATTATATCGGCGTTGTCGAGTGTGCGCCAAACTGTGATGTCATCGTCTGCTGCTATGTACTCCTCATACGTGCAATCTTGGGCTAATATATGCCACGTTTCTTCGTCGCACGGCCGAGTGAAACTCAGGGGCGGCAGACGAAGGTGCTGTTGATGAGCCAAGCTGCGGTTCCGTGTAGACGCCTGGATGAGAATTTGCGTACACTGGCGGTGGGTCATCTGGGTCTTTGCCGCTGGCAGCGGTGGGAAGCACAAAGACAAAAGTTTCTTCGTTGACTGGTAGAACAAAGTATGCGTGTCGGAAGAAGTTGGCGATTATCACTGGTCTCATGGTCCTCCAACTGGCGACGATTCTCTCCATGGCCTTGAACACGTGCCACTTTTTGACCTCCTTGCCCATGTCGAGATTCCACACCATACTCCGCACAAGCATCTTGTGGAACTTCACCTTCACTTGCTGGATTATTCCCTGGTCCAGGGGCTGAAGCATGCTGGTGGTGTTGTTTGGCAGAAACACCAGCTCGATGTTCCTGAGTTTGTCGAGAGCAGGATGTGCGGGGAAATTGTTGACGAAGAGCACACCTTTTCTATTTGCGGCGTCCATATCACTCATGCCTTCTTATTAAAATCATAGTCACAAGGCAGGATGTTTCCCTTGAAACCCCGGGGTTTCTTGAACTTCCCGATCATGAGGGGCTTCATCTTATCGCTGCCGTCCACGTTTCAGCACAGGAGGATGGTGAGGCGCTCCTTGCTCCTCTTCGCACCCTTGCACTTATCCCCTTTTACAGCAAGAGTGTTATCTGCAATGAGGTTGTGGAACATCTATAGTTCGTCAGTGTTGTATACATCTTGAGGCTGATAGCGCCTAAGAATATTTCGGAGCAAGGGTATCCACTCCCTCTCCGATGTTGGGTCGACCGATGCACTTTCACCGAAGATCTTTTGGCTGGATGTGCTGTGATGCACTTTGAAACGCTCTAGCCACCCACTTGAACACTTAGTTTTCTATACCCAACCTCAGGGGAAATTCATCGGCCTTCCTCTGCATCATCGGTCCGTTTATAGACACGTTTTGCCCTATATGCTGGCTGAACCACTCCAGCAAAGCCTGCTCCAGATTATCGTGCGTTGCACCCTTCAAATTTTTGGCCATTACATTGTGGCCTTCCTTCTGCACTACATTCACAATTTATTTTCTAATTTTGAGAATTTTGAAAAGTGTTGAGTCCGGGATGTCATGCCGTCGTGCAATCTCCGTCTTTGTAATCTTCTTCTCATACACTTCCTGGATGATCTCCTACTTCTTCATGAGCATCAAGAAGGTCCTCTTTCCACTCATTTCGTAGAAATTATAAGTTCGTATCGAATAAAAAAAATAGCGGGGCTCGTCAAAAATCGTTCACAAAATCAAACCAAAAACGTAACCAAATCGAGAATCGAAATAACAATGGCAAAAACAAGCCGGACGCGTGATGTAGCGGCAGTCACGCGCGGGGAAACATTGTCTTGATTGTGGGAGGGGGTGGAGAGATTCAAGTGCTATTGGCTGGCATTGATAGCGTGGTGTCTATTTTTATACCTGACCAACCCCAGTTACTAGTAATACAGCGCTCACAAAAATAATCGCAACCCAGCGACCTAAATAAGTACAACAAACATAGTTTACGGCCGATTTCCTTAGAGTGTTCGACCTTTTTTTTCCACATTTTTCACGGTTCCCCCAAAAAAGATCGTTACTTCGAAAGGGACGTTATTCCCGAGGTCGTAGAATCGAGAGTTGACTGTAAATGTAAATGTTTTACTTACTGCCTGGGTTTGAATTTGTCATCGATAAAACTCATGGCTTCCAATAAACTTTCGTTTTTCATCATCAATTTTGAGATACACCATTTTAAGAATGTACTGTTTTTATAAATAACGCATGCTTGAAAGTTTGCGCATTTGCTTATCTGGTCTTCTTTTTTCTGTAGAAGCGCTGGAAAAGTTGAAATTATATTTACTCGAGCAGTGCGGGCTACCCTGGCCAAGCAGACTTCTGTGATTGGATTAGAGCTGTCACGTGACCAAATCTCAGCCCTGCTCGCGTTTTACAGCGAACGTGTGACTCCACAGTAAGAGTGCTATGAGCACACTCCTGACTTAATAAGAGTGACATACCTTAATTAATTGGTTGAGTGTAATTAAAAATACACACAGGTAGCATTTTCATTTATTTGAGGAATTTAGCGTGCACTCTCTTGGCCGAGTGATTATATCAGCACACGACTTATAAATTAACTTAAACCTAGAACAAACACAGCACCCAGCCCCCCGGCCGTTAATTCAACACCGCTAGAAGGTAAATCCAAATTTTACCAATGATATATTTTTCGGCCATGCCGGAAATCAAATACGGAACCCTTAGTTCAGTGGGCAGGCAAACTACTGACTGTGCTAGGGTGTCGGACTCACAGGTAGCAATACGAAAAGTAAAATAAAATACATAAAAAGAGTAAAATTAAATACTACATGGATCAAGCGTCCAGAAGAACTTGATGGGAGGAGTAAGGTAGATTGTCCAACTCACGTTGCAATAATAGAGCATAATTATGAGCCTAAAACAATTGATTAAATCCTAATTATGCTCCAGAAGCTATTTAAATCCGTAAATTGTGATAACAGTAACAAAGGGGAGATTTTTTCATACTGCGCCTATTACTCTATCGCTACGACTTTGGTTTAATGCTAAGACATTTACATTTGAAAATAAATTTAATTTTACCGTTTCCTGATAAATCATTTTGAAATTGTGAAATTACACTCCTAACTTTTGGGATTCTTTGATGTACAATTTATATAAAATCACAATGACTAATAATTAGATAATGTATGCTGCAAAAAAATTATAAACTCATAAGCAACAACTAAAAAAGCAAGGTGAAAACTCCATAAATACTTCATACTAAATACCAAACACTCTCTAGCTACTACAGTTAAATTAGCCCCTCATTCCACCCTCCCTTAATTCCCCTGTGTATACTCTAGAATTTTCCAAGCCTTCCTCAGCCGAATTTTCTCCCGGACGTGCCTGAGGATAGAATCGGATAAAGAAGCCTGTGGTGCCCTCTTAGGACGGTGCCCCGGCGTCGAAGCTTCGAGCGACACTTTGATGGCGGAAGTTATGAACTCCGCACCGCGATCGATTTCAGCTGTTGTTTGAAAGGTAGGAGTGGGTCCCAACCTCTCTCTCAACACATTCGTGAACTTGTCTCGGTTAGTGCGAAACATGAAGACGCAGACGCATGATAGCATGCTCTAATCCACCCTGAAGGGGAGCACAAGAGCAAATTCCAACACGTACTGACCAATTGGTCACACCTTGTGGTTTCGTATCCTAAAACAGACGGGTTGTCGCATTTCGCGAAGTTACTGAAACAAGAAAAGCATATCATTAATATTAGTGAGGAAAACAAAAAGTATGTTGGGAAACCGAATAAAGGGTGTTTAGAGTTACGTGTTGAGACACTACTCTATGGGGGGTTGGGTGAGAGCCTCCCAAGCCACTGTTGACACATCTCGTTTATCCGAGCATGGCTTTGGGACGTCGATGGCACCCTCCAGGGTCGATGCCGTAATTCACAAGCCCCTGGATAATAGGATTGGTGGCACCGGGAAGTCTGTTGTAGAAGGACTGCGCCAGCTTCTGGAAGTGTCCTTGATGGTAGGCATATCCAGATCGCGATGCAGAGTCTCATTCCTAACATACCAAGGTGCGTCCTACAATGATCCTCAGACACACGCTCTGGAACGCTTGCATCCTCCTCATATACGTGTCCGCCAGGTGGCCCCAAGCGGGACATGCATAGTCGAGGATCAGTCTGAGCAACTGCTTGTACAGTTCACCTTGTTCAGTCTCTCGGTGCAGTGTAGTCACCAGGTCAGTTTGGTGTCCAGTGTAAGTCCCAAGTACCTAGCACTATTCTCCCATCTGATCTGCTCTCCGAACATCCGGAGTGGGGCCGGCCTGTAGAACTTTCTTTTCCATGTGATGAGCACTGTTGTGCTCTTCTCCACGTTAATACTTGTCCTCCAGGTGGTCAGCCACCCCTACAACTGTGTCAGGTGCGTCTGGAGTCGCTTCTCCACCAGCTGCCCTCACCATGACTCCGCTACTAGAGCCGTATCGTACGCATACAGTGCCAACTTGGTGTCTGGGGATTTAGGAATGTCGTTCACATAAAGACTGAAAAGCACCGGGACCACGAGGGAACCCTGCGGCACTCCAGCCCGGATGCTTTTGACTTGGGAAGTGGTGTTCCCAAAGGTAGTGAAGAAGGTGCAGTGGGATAGATAAGATTGTACAATCCTTAACTAGGTAGAAGGGTAGGTTCAGGGAGAGGAGTTTGAAAAGGAGACCTTCGTGCCAAACACGGTCGAAGGCCTTTACCACGTTGAGAAAGACAGCACCAGTCAGCCTGTTGATGTTGAAGTTCCTCGTGACCTGCTCCACGATCCGGATGAGTTGGTGAGACGCAGCGTGTCCCGCCTGAAAGACAAACTGCTCGTCCACCAAGATGCCCACCTCGCGAACATGTCAGGTCAGTCTCGTCATTAGGAGTTTCTTGAACAACTTGCCCAAACAGTCAAGCAAGCTGATCGGTTGGTAAGACGAAGCTAGGGCCGGATCCTTACCAGGTTTATGAAAACAGAGGATGTTGGCGTGCTTCCAGAGCTCAGGGAAGTGACTCAGGAGCAGGATGGCGTTGAATAACTCCACAAGGAAGTTAATCGCCTCCAAGGGCATCTTTCTGAGAACCGCGTTATTGATACCGTAGCGTCCGGGTCCTTGTTTAGTCTTAGAGCGGCTAACGCCCGTGACATTTCTGTCGCCTCCATGGGTTCAGATTCATCCAAGGGTCTGTACGAGACCGCACCGATGACCTGAGTTACGTGCGCAATGTGCACCGTGTCTGACGGGTCGTCACTCGGTACGAATTGTGCCTCTAAGTGCTCAGCGAGAGCATCGTGCCTTCTCCTGGTCGGAGTTGGCCACCCCGTTACGACCCACAATAGGCGGCCTTGGTGCGGGGACCCGCATCAAGTTCCTTGTCATGCGCCACAGGGACCGGTCCTGTACTCACAGGCTCTCAATATTATCCTCCCAGACACTGTTCCGGTATTCTTGGACCATCTCGCGAACCGCATGGACTTTGTGACTCCAGTTGGCCTTGTCTACCGGGTCCCTCGAGATTTGCCAAGCCCTCCTCAGCCGATTTTTCTCCCGGACGTGCCTGAGGATAGAATCGGGCAAAGAAGCCTGTGGCGCCCTCTTAGAACGGTGCCTCAGCGTCGAAGCTTCGAGCGACCCTTTGATGGTGGAAGTTATGAACTCCGCACCGCGATCGATTTCCGCTGCTGTTCGAAAGGTAGGGGCGGGTCTCAACCTCTTTCTCAACACATTCGTGAACCTGTCTCAGTTAGTGCACTTAAGGTCGGGTTTTTCGGTAGGGTCTATGAAGGACACTGCACGTCTCAGGTTCACAAGAACGGGATTGTGATCCGAGTCTAGCTCAGCTAGAGACTTCAGCACCAACCACCTTCTGATCCCTCTGGAGACAACGAAGTCGAGGACGTCCGGGAAACTGAGAGGATTGTGAGGGAAGTGGGTAGGGGTACGGGGGCCGGAAGCCACCAAGCCGTGTAGATCTATGACGTCGTGGAGCAATCCGCCGTGAGCGCACATAATCCTAGAGCCCCATGAAGGGTGCTTAGCGTTGAAGTCACCACCGATTAAAACAGGCGGGGTACCTCGAAGCAGCACCTCCATGTCAGCCCTCGTAGCCCGGTCGAACCAGTGGTAGGGAGGGAAGTAAATGGAAATGAGTTGCACTGGGCTGGTAGAGGTCACCAGTTGGATAGCCGTTGCTTCCATGTGTTGGAGGGGAGGAAGCGAGATGACGTAATGGTCAAGGCCCCTTCAGACCAGGACCGCCGTCCCACCCCTTCCTACATCCCCCACTCGGTCTCTCCGATGGAAGATGAACTCTGCTAACGAGAACCTCATTGTGGAGTGCAAGTGGGTTTCTCCCAACAGCATTACATCGACACGAGGCTTTGCCAGGAAACTTTCAAGCTGAGCCTTACTCCCCATGACTCCGTTGGCGTTTCAGAGTGCGACCGTGAGCTCCTTCAGCACTGGTGGTCCTCTATTCGGGTGTACTGCCATGAGAGACCAAGTAGAGGATGATGTGCTCCATGACCAGGCGACCATGGTTACTCCTGGGAGATTCCTGGACCTTCCTCAAGAAACTCGATGAAAAGTCCCATGGATCCAGTCCCGGAATGCCCTTGAGAAGTTCAATACAAATTTTGAGCTTTTTTTCCCCAAAATAACATCCAAGTGACCTGTTGAGGGATGACGTCACTGAGAAAAACCCGCCCAAAATAACCTGAATAGGGTTGTGATAATCAGCCGTGGCATAGTCATATCATAATGACGTCACCAGGAAACCACCTGGGACATCACAATACACACATTATATGGTGATCTCATGCGACATGCGCCAGTGTCTGACGAGAGCGAGAAAAGTTTGGTATCACGCATGCGCCGACCGCACGACACGTTACTATTGGTGCCTCAAAACACCGCGGCATACAGCAAAACGTTAAAGATGAACGCGCAGGTGACTGGTGAGTCCCACCACGAGACGAGTGTTCCGAGAGATCTATACCAACATAGCCAACGAGTGTGAATATCCCGCGCTATGAAAGACATGGGATTGGTGTTCCAAGGGATCACCACGTTAAAGACGACGTTAGAAATAATAATAATAATAACAATAATAACTGCTCACTCTTTCAAACGCCCGGAAATCGAGTCATGTTGTAAAGGGATCATTTGCTACTTACTTGGTTGGAGAAAGGCTCCATGGTCGATCAGTGATGGTCTCACTAAAATATATTTGGAAATGTTAAAGACGACGTTAGAAATAATAATAATAATAATAATAACTGCTCACTCTTTCAAACGCCCGGAAATCGAGTCATGTTGTAAAGGGATCATTTCCTACTTACTTGGTTGGAGAAAGGCTCCATGGTCGATCCGTGATGGTCTCACTAAAATATATTTGGAAAAACCCCAATTGGTCTGTTTTTCCACCCATTTGCGTGTTGTTAGTTAACATGAGGTAGGTGATTATTTTTTTATCCCTCAACATCAAAACAATCTCGCGCAGCTGAGAACTATAACGGTGAGCCGTAACGTAGCCTATTATTCCCATAAACACAAGGCTTTTAAAAATAGTATTTTATTATTGACTGTGTTAGAAGAGTTTTATAAGTAGATAAAGATAATTTCACCATATTTACCCCTTTTAATCATGTGTGTGTGTTCACTATTTATTAATAAGATATTTTCAAAATATGTGTCCAATACGTATTAATAATCAACAAAAATTGTAGGTCAATTACTATTTTCATGTTTTCGGAATATTTTTTAATTTTTGACATACAAGAATTTTTGGTTCTATCTATTACCATTAATAAATTGTAGAAAACCTACTTTTGTAAAGTATATAAGAGAGACTTTGTCAGATAAAATGTAACATATATGCATAGCCGAAAGCTAGAACTACGTTTATATTCACACTTTTTGGTGCAACATCATCACTGCTATGGGCGGGAGCGTTATTGAAAAACAGAAGGGGTACTTTAAAGCTGATCAGCTGATATGGTGACGTTTAACAACAATATTATACCTCTTCCACGAGTTATTTATCTGTGTTATGATTATAATTGTACAAAAAATATTTAAAAATCAATATCACAACATTGTTAAATGTTAACTTTGAAAATAATTTGTTGTTTTGAAAATAAGTTTATTCTGTTTGTCACTCTATTAAATAACTGTTAGATGTTTCTGTTTGTGTTACTATTTAATAGTGTGAAGGACATTTACTAATGGGATGAATTGTTTGTGTCAATATTGGACAGATTTGTGGTTTCTACTAGGTGGGAAATAATTTATATTTACCTATTATGAGCGTGGTTTTGAAAGACTACAGTCGCAAGAAAAGGTAGGTTTATCTGGAATTCTATTGCCTGAAGTTTGAAAATTTTGATTATAATTAACAATAGACCTAAGCTATACCAATTATATTTAGGCCTACATCTCATCATTTCTCGGCAAATTTTAGTATTTAAATGTAATTCAATTAATTACAGCTCTAAGTAAGTCTCTAGGCCTTCTTGTTAGTCACAGTTTGGGAATCTCTTTGTTATGAGGTATAGTTTTATTTACAAATTGAAAGAGGTAATTTTTTTTACCAATTCAGTACTATACTATTCATAAACTTTGTAATCAAAGGCCTCCACTAGGCTAAAGGTGCATGTTACTATTAACTAGTAAATTTTTTTCCAAAATGAATTTTAAAAAGCCTTGCTTTAGTGGTTGAATGGTCTAAAGCAGGGGTCTCCAACCTTTTTATGTTCAAGGGCCAAAGTTTCTATCTCCTGTTGGCTCACGGGTCGCATTACTGTACCAACAATATTTGGTTGAATAAATATTAAAATAATCATACTAGCTCATTCTTATAGGACTACATATATAATCACAATAGGGATTAGGCCTGTCTCCAACAAGTGAAATTTTTGATTTATTGTGAAGTATATTCTCTTGTTTTTTCAATTTTTTATTTATTTTTTCATAGCAGAAGGTAGCACAATTTGTCTTATTTATTAGAGTTGTCATTTGACGTTTCAAAGTATATTTGTATAGAAACATAATAGGCCTACTTTTCTTCACATAAAAAGCAAAAATTGTTTATAAAATAAAGTAAAATATGTATTTATTTTATCAGTTTATTATATAAAATATATATCTGTATTTGTAATGTTTTCTCTTGAAATAATGTTATATTGTTCATGAGTTAACGGGCCACAAAATTGTTGCCGTAGGTTGAAGACCCCTGGTCTAAAGTATCACTTTCGCGATATACTGGACTGTCATTGATGGGGAAATCAGCATTCCTGGGTCCTGTCCGGTTCAGTGTACTGAGGGTGGTTTTTCCTAAATGGTTTTCCACTATCCTTCCATCCACAAATTGGGATAAACTCCTCTAAATTAAACTATTCTTTTCCCTAACACATTGTAATTAGTACACATGCTTGTAACCCCAATGGGAAGAAAGACGTTGAACATAAAGTTTGCTACCAATTTACATCGATTTACACCAATTTACACTAGACTGCACATTGGAAACACTAAATAACATTGTTATACAGATTATTAATAGAGCTCAGATTTATATTTAAATTTCAATATTTTAAAAATGTTTTTCAAACCTATGCCCATGAATAGAATTGTGGGGTCTAACTTATTTTTAAACAAATATTTACAAATATTTTTGTATGTTTAGTTAACTTAATAAACAATATTTTGCTATATTTATAACATAGTGTAACTTATAACTTAATTTAACTTTTTGACAATCAACAATATGTAGGTATTCCAGGAAAATATGTGTCATAAAAGAAAATTTTTGATGTTGTTTACTCAAAGGAACAACAAATCAGTACTGTAATTTGAGTTGGCATGACTTTCCGGCTTGATACGTAAGCAGTTCTTTGTTGCCACTTCATTCTGCCAGTATTTGATTTATTTGGATAGAGGGAGAAGAGTTGCCTTTTAAATGCTTTCCTTTCTTCTCACATACACACCAAGCTGCTTAGAATTTATTTTCCCTAGCTTATTGTGAGGTTCCGTCATTGAACTATATGCTCTTTGTAAAAAATTGTTGCATCAATAATTCAGTAACAAGCTGTGAAGTTAAAATGTGTCCAAAAATCTCAAAGCGAGTTGATATAAATGGATACGCGCAAACATATTTTGGTGTGTTTATGACATATGGTGTTATTTTATTTTGTCTTCGCTTTTAAAAAAAAAAAAATCAGAGTTACTGCCAGTATGTGAAGTAATCATCACTGAAGAAAGCATCAAAACAGCGACTTTTGATGATTTTACCATATTGATCAATTTTAATTTTGGTTAGTAAACACTCTCACCATTTTTTATTGACCTTTATTGACCTCAACCTGTTGAAGACCCATATATTAAAGGACAATTACAGTAATTACAATTATATACCGTACTTTTCTTAGTTTTTATTAGTTCCGTTAACATAAAAGATATGAGAAAAAACTATTAAATAGTTAATATAAAGTTATAATCGTAAACATATGTTTTGAATTTTTTTTAAGAAGTTCGATTCTTTTAGACCTTGGCCTGCTGCTAAATTTAATTCACTAAAATATTAACTATAGAGGCTAAAAATTTGTGTAGAATGACCTTGCTAATTTTTTCAAAAACATTTGCCACCCTTTCGTAGCATCAGATATTCCAATTAACAAATTGTAAAAACTAGGTTAAAGGAAACTTTGGAAAGATAAAACTAAGCATCCCTTTATGACTAATGAGTAATCTGTCAGGAAAAACTACTTTGTGATATTGTACTTTATTAAAAAATCTTAAAGAATTAGGTGAATATTATATTTGATAATATGTATATGCATTGATGAAATAACAGACCGCTACATCACTAATCTTACTGTTGGTACTTTGAAGAGTGAATCATTGCCTTCATTTCTGCTCACTATTGACTGTTTGGAAAATTATAACTACCCTGTCATTGTGAAAACATTCAACTATTTAATGATGCTACTTTGACCGGGTAGAATACTATATGACCATGTTCATTTATCTCCTCGATGCAGCACACAACATTTTAAAGGATTGAAAATTCCGTACACAAAAATAATTCATTCAATATGTTTGGCGCATGGTTTGTACCATGTTGCAGAAACATTTCAATCTTTATACCCTGAAGTGAATTGAATCGTTTCAAATGTGAAGTGTTTTTTTTGAAGACATCAAACCAAGTGGCGTTGTTTAAACAAGAAGCACCTAGATTACCATTGTCTCCACAGCCTATTTTAATTAGGTAGTAAACTTGTATCTAGAAGCTGCAGAATACAATCCAGATAACTATTTCTGACATATTCAAGAAATTATCACAATGTAGGGTGAGGAAGACACTGATACTGGAGTGAGGCAAATGAAAAACAAATTCAAAGGAATGTTTAAGAAGACATAATTTAGTGAAATACTTTAAAACTTTGAGAAAAAATGTAATTACCACAGCGTTAATTAAAAATATTCAAAACATTATAGGGCCTATAGTTGTGGTTTTTTAATGTTAGAAGACTTTTCTGGATAATGTTTAAAGGATTCAGTAAATAAATTAAACTTTGTCCTTAGTAAAAATCTTGACTATAATATGTTAAATTAAAACATTTCAGTGAAATTTTTAGTTGCGACAGACAGTTAGAGCCCAATGATGAAGATTTTTCAGTCGCATGTTGCTTATTTTAAATATATTTCAATAACTGGTGATGTGGAGTGTGGTTGAACTTCATTTAAAAATGTTTTGGTGTATAGCAATCACACTTCTAAATTTAAAACACTTTAGATGTAGGTTGTTGTGCATTGTACTGGGGGAGTTGGATGTCAAACTATGCACACAATCACTAACAAAGTCATGTTTAAATATGAATTATATAAATTAAATTATATTTTTTACATGGTTTTATACTTATTTTTATTTATTTCTATTGTTTTATTAAAAAAAGGAATCATCTATTTTAATAAAATATTTTGACAATCTTAAGCCGCTTTAAAATATACATTCTCTTGGATTCTAAGCAAATATAGTCATATCAAATATGTAAAATTTGTTTTGGTTTCTTATAATTAAATACAGTATCAATATTTTATGATTAATTTTATAAACACATTAATTGCTAATAAATTTATATACAAATATAGTTTCTATTTTTTTTCCTAAAATTTTGACACAATAAAAATACAATTATCCCACCTAAGAAATGCGATATTAGTTGCTAATAATGTATCCCAAACTAAATTGATTGTTTTCATAAAGACTCAAAAATTGTTTATAACAATCACATTTATCTCTTTATCGTAGCAAAAACAAATCTTGCAAATGAATGACTATTGTTATTTTATCTTGTTTAAAAACATCTTGAACATATTCAAGTGAAATAACACAATATAAATTATCACACATATAGATCACAACTGAGAACCTCACAAAAGATATGTATTAAAATGGTGTAAGTTATAGTTAATATTTTGGCGGGTAATAATTAATTTTAGTGGAATTGAATGTTTTTTAGTTCAGTTCTTGCCCAGATAGCATATTCCATACAATACTCATATTTTAACTTTGGACACCTTTGATCTAGTAATGCTCGTTCATTCATGGAGGACCAAAAGGGGGAAGTGACTGAATCAAATGTGGGACGTATTTTTTCCGTCCTTAATGTTAAAGACAAAAAATTGGCTTCAAAGAAATATATTTTAAAAATTTGAATGTCCTGCCAGGGTCTCTGTAAATGAAATTTAATTGATATCTGTCAATTACCAGTATTTATAAAATTGTGAGAGCCACACTTGTGTACGAACACATAAAGTTTCTTATATAATTGAATTCTAAATTTATGTACAGACCTAATTTTGGAATATGGCTCTCAGTACAGTGTAGACTCATTTATTAAGGTGCTTAAACATGCCAATTGATTATAACCTTAATTTAATTGTAGCCTAATTTTGTTATGTGATTTTTCAGAAGCAGGGAAAATGCATGGAGCCAGGCGTGTGATAACCTTCTGCCTGCTTACCGCAGTTCTGCCAACCATTCTTCTCATCACCCCTTTATATCTACGCCATAGTGTGTTTGCAGATGTCACTTTTGCAGTAGCAGAGTCAGATGTCGTGGAAATAGTGGATGGAATATCAACCATTTTTTGCCAGGTATTTGTGCTCGGTTTTGCTTCCACACTAAAACCTGATAAACTGTATTTTGATGGTATCGAAAAAAATATGCTTTTTTCAGATGACATTCTGACGAAGTGATTTTGTATTAGATTCAGAAAAATGACACTCAAAACAGGATTTTGATTCATATTGTTGTCAAACTCAAAAGAGTTTTTTTTTAAATAAAACAAATGCATACAAATAAGGACATTAATATTAAATATTCTTGTTAGCTTGGCCAAATAATTTCAATGTTTATATGATTATAAATATGATAACTTAGTGTTATTTCATACATTTCTTGGCCACCCGTTATATACAGACAAATAATTACTTGAGCAGTTCTTACTTACAGCCTCATGTTTATATTTATAGGCACAGTCACTGAGAATGAACACATCATTTCATTCATTTCAATTGGGCAGCTTGCCAGAGAGGAGTGGCAAACGTAAACACTTGCACCTCAAGAAGAGCATGGTGATACCTGATGACACCCTAGAATATTGGGGATTCTTTTTACCAAAAGGATCCACTGTCGTTCTATCAGCATGCTCCAGGTAAAATAAAAGAACAAAGTAATTTAACTAAAATAGTATTTTATGAAAATAGACCTTGAATAAAAAAAATTATTTAACAGCATTTATTTACCAACATTTTCATTTTAACCCTACTCGGTGGCGTAGTTGGCTAATGCGCTAGTTGTGTTGAGCTCGACCGCCGAGGACGGGGAGATCGAGGTTCGAATCTCGGTCGGGTGAACTGGGGGTGGTTTTTCCTAAATGGTTTTCCACTCTCCCTCCACGCAAATGCGGGTTCACTTCCTCTAAATTCAACCCTTCCTATTCCTAATCCATTAGCGTAATTAGTACTTAAGCATATAACCCAAACGGATAGTAAGACGCGGTGCTAAATATTATTATTATTTTCATTTTACATTGTGCTTCAAGTGTTTTTTCTTTATATAAAAACATTTTATTTTTTTCCAGGTATGTTGGGTCTCGCCTTTTAGTCGTTAAAGGGGAAAAGAACCTTCGAACATGTGGCTTGATGGACCAAAATGAAGAGGAGGTTTTAGCTCACATGGCTTCAAATCACGGACAAGTTCGGATAACCTTTGAAACTCAAGCCCAAGAAATCCATGAAGGACACAAGCTGTCTTTTACAAACAAGCACAGTCTAACACTTGGGGATTATCCTAAAATATCCTCAACACTATCCCCTCTTCAAGTTGACAGCACACCAAGGGTGCATTATAGTGGTCTTCAGTCTTCAACAAAAACCTTAAAGGAGAAACAAGAGACACATAAAGGTGCAGAAGCTGTAAGCTATATCGATGAGAATACAGCTTATGAACAAGATGATGATGATAATGATGATGATGATGATGATGACAGTGCAATGTTAACACAGTTAGAACAAAAAGCTGTTAATTTTCTTAATAAACATGTCCTAAATAATCAAACAAGTTTGAAAAAACATACAAATACAAGTGTTTCAAGCCAGCAAGATAACAAGAGGAAACTACGGCATGCAAAGAAAAGAGATCAAACCTCTTTTCACTCAAACACCAGAATAAATACTAACTCAAATAACATAAAATTAAAAAGAAGGAAAGAGTTAATCAAACAATTAGAACAACTTTTTAATGAGGATGCAGGTGAAATAAGATTAAAAAGACAGAAGAAAAATGAGACTAATGAAAATCGTCAAAAGAGAAATGCTAACATGGGCCATGTATTAGATGCCGGGTATAGGTCATGGAGGTAACGCGGTTATTGTCAATGTCACAACTGTGCCAGACAAAGCTATAGAAGAATCTGATGTATCTAGTTTTGAGAATGATCTCTTAACATGCTATGATGGAAATATTCTCCTTCATAACCCTTTTTTACCATCAGTCAATTGCACAGGACAACACATGTTGGAAGATAATCAGCAAAAGACATTTGAAACTACTCATAACGTGTTGGCCGATGGCTACTATTATTACATATTTTACAGTGACAATGACTTTGTCCTTAATGATGTCCATGCAACATTTGATATTTTTAAGCCTACATATCAATATGCAAACTTCACAAAAGGTTGTGTAAACCAAACCCAATGCACATTTCCAATCACTTTCTTGTCGAATGAAATAGTAATAGTCGAAGTTCCAACCAGAGATGGAATAGAACATGAAGAAGATGATATAACTTATCTTATTTCGAGCTGTCACCCAAGGATGTCTGTATACATTATATTTCCAGTAACTGTTTTGTTTTTAGTTTTGGGATGCGCCTTTTTGTAGGTTTTTTTTTTTTACAATTTTGTGATGTTAAAATTTACACTTTTAAAAGGCTCTCATTTATTTTAAGAGTGTAAATGGTTATCAGTGCTGCAAATCATAGTTTGGGTTAAAGTCTACTTAACGTGTAACATATTCATTAATATTTCAAGCACGTACTATGATCAACGCAACCGCAAAGGAGACCAAGAAAGAGATGGGAGGAGCAGATTAGAGAAACTGTAAGAGGAGAAGAATGGAAGCGACTAAAGGAGGAATAGTGGGGGAAGTATGGATAAAGATGGAGGCATTTTATTAAATCAATCCGGCCACAGGCTGGAAACAGATGATGATGATGATGATTAATATAATCATTATCATCAAAAGACAGGACTTGGGGAATGCATACCCATACCTTCATTGAAAACATGTCTACTCCATTTATTTTCATTAAAAAAAAATCAAAGCATGCATTCTTGAACACTACTCACAATACAGTTCCTTACACACGATTTTGAGTGGATAGTCATATAACTTTTAACAACCATATAAAATAGGACAACATACATAATAAACCTACCAACATTCAATATCCCTCAAATCCTTCAGTCACTGATTACACTTTGTATATTATTCCTATATGTGATTATGTGTCATTATTTTCTGTCACTTTTGTTACTTGCACTAATCCCTGATCAAAGTTTGAGGATTTAGTGCGAGAACAAGGCTTGTCTTAAAACTAGTGCTAGGGTTAGTGCCATCTCGCCTTGTCAGTCACTGCGTATTTTTGCCAATTCACTCTATCTACATATTTACACTAATGGAGTAGGGATTGGTAAGGTGGAATGTATAGGAAAGGTATCCTCGTTTATGTGGAGAAAGAGTGGGAAACCATTTAGGGGAAAACACCCTTAGTACACTAGGCAAGGATTTGACCCTGACCTCACCTTTACCAGCAATCCAGTCTATTGCGAGAGTAATGCCTTACCATGCGACCACTGACACATCTACAATGCCTTGTTAATAAATTACTGCCTCTAACAGAATTCCCAAAGTACACAGTAGAATCAAACTTCTAAAAGAGAAAAAATGTTCATTTTTACCCCTACTATGTTGATATTTCACAAATCAAATAAGACATTATCAAGAAAATAAACTATATATGACACAATCATACAAACTTTATCTAGTCTATTATAGCTTAAATCGAAATTTTCAAAAATAGGTTTTCAACAAACTACCCCTGAGTAGGATTTTTTCAGAAAAAAAAAACTATCTCATCATAAAACATACACACATACATTTTAAATAAAATTGTCCTCGCCATTTTTTTGAAATATTTAATCTTTGAAAAAAAAAATCATTCATTAGTAAACTATGCTCAGTGATTAATATTTATAAAATTAAAAATATATTTTCTTATTTACTATTCAAAACCATTCCCAGATAGTCAATTTGAACTAAATTAAAATGCCATTTTTGAAATATTTCAAACTTTTCTAAAATCTTTTATAAGCTAGGTAACTTTAAATAATTTATTTTAGAAAAATCATTAATAATTTTTATTTATCATGTAAACTACCTTTAAATAATTTATTTTAGAAAAATCATTATTCATCTTTATTTATCATGTAAATAATTTCCATATTGGGCCTTCTAATTATGGAACCAATTTTTCCACACCAAAAAAACACTTATTTATCTTGTCAAACATTCCTCAGATATCCATTTTACACAATATCGTTGGAGCTATTTTCAATAAATTTTTTGAGTTAAAAAAAGTAAGTCCAGTAACTTAAATTACCCTTAATTTGATGGCTAAAGTCAGAATAAAAAAAGTCCTGAGATATGGCCATATAATATATAAATATGAAATTTGAACAAAATTCATCTGTTTCAGTCCTAGCCCCAAGGATAAATAGAATTGCAAGACCCACTTTTTTGGGTTAGAGGGCACAAATGTAAAGATTAACCATAATCTCGAGGTCAAAAATTTTCACAATCACAATACTTTCTTTAAAAAGAAGAAGAAGAAGATGCAAAAGAGGTTAGTAAATGATTTTGTTATCGAACTTCTTGTAACATCCACTATGTTGTGGCAAAGTCTGACTTCACCAACCAAAGACCATTAATGTAGTAGTGTTTAGTAGACAAACCCTGATGAGCGAGAAGTAAAACACTGTATTTATGGTAACCAGTAGATGGTGCAAACATAAACAAGCGATCTCTCAAGCAATTTCCTTTGAAAATCAAAATCTTAGACAAGACTATTCATCAAAGAAATTTAAAACGTGCCTGTAAAAGTACCCTGGAAATCCTTAACATTCCTACAAATAATATTAATCATTTGTTTGTAATACTGTTCAAATCTACTCATCATTCCTGTTTAAATATGTGATCACCCAGACATGCCGTTTTAAATACTTTGTGAAGGTAGTTTTTGCTATTACGAAAAGTGTAATTAAAGGCGCTTGATTATTCAATAAGAATTTGTTTTAAAAAGATGGTGGCACACTTTCCATTAGATATTCTCTTCATTCACACTTAAAGCATCATCCCTAAATTCATGATTATGGTTTTAGCTTACAACCCTGAATGTTTTACCGTGTTTTCTGTCACTACTTAGCTCCACCCACATTGAACTATGACCTTTATGTACACCATTGGAACAAAGTCTACATATTCCTGATGACATAGATTACACAATTTTATACTATACCAGTACATCACTGCACCTATATCTAGTACAGCACACATCATACCATTGTACAACACCACACCTACACCCAGTACATCACTGCACCTATATCTAGTACAGCACACATCATACCATTGTACAACACCACACCTACACCCGGTACAGTAAATAGCACACACTTGTACAATACTCAACCAACACCTGATACAGTAGACAGCACAATTTGGCACTTACATTACAGCACTGCACTTACACCAACTAAAGTAGACAGCACACACCAATACAATACTATTTGCCCATTACGCTTCGTTTACAAGAAATATCAAATAATTTTTAATTCTGATAACTAGTACTTCTTTTGTAGACCTTACTTGTGCATGCTGGTACTTTTATTGACATAATCTGCATGCTGCTACCTTTATTGACATACTGACATTTGTCCGATTCATTGGCATAGTGAATTGTAACTGAGGAGCTATCAAAGTTTGTGTTTTCCAAAGCCAAACAAGGTGAGGCTAACATTTCATCATGGCCTTCATAATGTTTTAGTAATGTTGCCATCATCCAGCTACTGAAACAAATCACATTTAGACTGAAATCCTGCCCAGCTGTCCCATGTTTTATTATTCTGTTTACAATCTTGATTATTATACTTATTAGGTTAGCTAACAAACTAACTTTTTTTTCAGTTGGGGTTTTTTATTCTTTCATAGGTGTTATGTTGGTATTTAGTTATTTCATTATTTAACTTTATTTAACTGTAAAGTATACAATACATAATTGAATATAAAAAGCCCTCCTTCCTTCTCTGCACTCACTTATATATCTATTTGACAACTACTCTAGTCATGTGATTCAACTACTATAGTCATGTATATAATTTATATATTTAACATTTTATAATATACAACATCTCCCCTCCAACAAAGTTAATTTAAACATTGCACTGGTATAAATAAAAACAAACACTTCTTATTTTTATAAATCTAGTCTCATAGGTTTTCTTATTATCCTACCAGATCTGGAAGTTATCTTAGGAGATGTAAGTTCAGGAATAGTTAGCGATGGAGGTGACTTTGGTTGAGGACTGGTTTGCTGTGTCGTAGGAATATTCTCAGGTTGGATAGGTCTAGGACTACATATTGGAGTTTGAGGGATTGGCTCATTTAGGTTATGTTGGGCTCTGAATTATGAAAGGATGGAGGTGGATTCAATGACTTCCTTAATCCTTTCGTATTCCTTCTAATTTCCCTACCATCACTTTGTTTTACAATAAAAGATCTGGGTGGGAAGTGTTTGTTTACTATTTGACCTAGTTTCCAAACTTTGTCTTTTTGTATCAAAATTGACTCTTTAGGTTGTAAATCATGTAAATCTTTAGCACCCCTATCATACCACATCTTTGTCTTATTGTACATCCTATCCTCACCAACTGTTTCACCAAACAAGTGTAGCTATTCACCTGTTTTGTCAAAGTCACTTTGTATCTCTAATCAACCATTAATTTGACCACAGTGAAATAATGTTAATCATTCAAACAGAGCTCAAATGACAGCTCTATTCAAAGACAGCTCAAATTATTTAGTTCTTCTAAACCCAATTAATGGACATGTGTTTCACATTATTATCAATCATTTTGTAAATATTTTCATCAGCAAAAACATTTTCCAAAATGGCAAATCTCCTCCCATACTCACAAAAAGTAGCCTAGAATTCATATGAATATTATTTACTCATTATAATCTCCAAAGCAATAGGGGGAAACAAAAATCATGACTCAAATTTAAGATTAATGTTCCTAAAGTTGCTTTCAAGTATCATTTACCGATTCCTTAAATTGATGAATCATGTATGGCCTCACTAAGTGGCTGCAATAAAATCATTGCAGTTTTGATGTTAATTTCCTTTAGGTTTACTTTTATTTGTGATAAAATGGGGTGTGGCATTAGAATGTAGTGGTTTAAATAGCGCTATTGCGGGAAATACGGGTCAAATGATTTTTTAAAAAACACCTTCAATTGAAAAACAGCAGTGTAAGGAAATTATTGATTTTTTTAAAAGTAACCTCTATAAATAGTTTCCATAACAACAGATATAGTATTTGTCTAGTTATAGAAAAATTACACCCAAATAGTGATTTGAACCCTGGTCTTCCGGCTGTATGTGCCCACCGCTCTACCAAATAAGCTAACTGGGATCTCCTTTATGTCATTATGTCATTTAAATTCATATTGGTCAGCAGATAAAGCCAGACAACCAGGACTCGAATCCCTGTCAAAGTGTCATCTATATTAATAAAATGAAGAGTTTGTTAATTATGAGCATTGTACGATATATACTGCACACGCAGGGATGAAATTTAAAAATTAGTAGCCCCTGTGCACAAACACATGCACCTCAAATCTGGAATTTTAAATTTTTGATTGAATATTTTTAAATTTATTAAAAACTGAGTGAGAAGAAATTTTTTTTTTGAAGCAAAGACAAGTATTTGCCAAGTTATTTCTGCTAGTTTTTCTATATTCACACAAGTACTCCATCAAAATATCATTTGAAAAAACATGCCTCTTTAGATAGTCTTGTTTATCATTACAATACTAGAAATTATTTTTGTGTTTACATATCACATAATCTCATGGATGAAAATGTGCCTCGCCTGACATAAGAATTTGTTCAGACATCTGAATTTTCATTCAACATGTCACTGAACTGCCTAAAAAGTTTAAACAACATATCACTGAAGAAATTCAAGCAGTTTCACATGTTATGGATGGTTTCAAGTTTTGAGTACAATAATATATCTTTGATCACGGAGGCCATTTAAAAATAATACCCGAGACTTATATTGCACTGCACTTCTGTTTTTTAACCAGAGATCCCCACAATAACACTCTGAAAATCATTCTTATTCCTGCACCCCGCTCATTTTTTATTTATTGGCTTTGTCATTTAAAATCTAGTTTCATTAAGGTCAATATTTCATTCTATTCTACTATTTTACTTTTTGTTATTATTACTGTCCGTTCAGGTTATACATTTAAGTACTAATTATGATAATGGATTTAAGAATTGGAATGGTTAAATTTAGAGGAAGTAAACTCACATTTGCTTGGTGGGAGAGTGGAAAAACCTTTAGGAAAAACTACCCCAGTTCACTCGACCGAGATTCACACCTCAATCTCCCCGTCCTTGGCACTCGAGCTCAACACAAAACTAGTTTGTTAGCCAAATTCGCCAACGATTCGGGTCACCTTTTGTTGTTTTGGTATTTTCTATCATTTTATTATTCAAATGTACATTGTGTTTGCCTTGACTAACTATGGCTGTATCTAATAAACTTCACCGTTGTGGAATTAAGCAAGATAAGCTTGCCACCTCTAATCAGATGTTAAAAATACCCATCAATTTTAGTTCATTTTATTATACTTGGAATTACTCAACAATTTGATTAGTCTTTACATACGGCTGGTTCACTGTTTATTCTAGCTTATACTATTCATTAGTTTGGTACAGTCCATTGTCTTAATTTCATTTGCTGTAGTCAACTCTTTGCTCCACAGAAAAAGTCCTGAATGGTGATCAATATGTATATCACTTGATTCAAGATTTGTTTCTATTGGTGATACACACCATAATTACAACCTAGCCTTGGTACATTAGACCACACACTGTTCTATTATTACAATACAGCCTACACTCAGCCTGGTACAGTAGACCACACACTGTTTTACTATTACAATACAGCCTACACCCAGCCTGGTACAGTAGACCACACACATCACAAACTGTTGTACCAGTACAATACAGCCTACAACCACTTTAGTACAGTAGACCACACACATCACACACTGTTGTACCAGTACAATACAGCCTACAACCACTTAGGTACAGTAGACCACACATTACACACTGTTGTACTAGTACAATACAGCCTACACCCAGCCTGGTACAGTAAACCACACATCACACACTGTTGTACTAGTACCAGTACAATACAGCCTACAACCACTTTAGTACAGTAGACCACACACATCACACACTGTTGTACTAGTACAATACTTATGCTACATATTGCCTTTCAGTCCCAGACTTATGTTCTCTATTTCTTGAAGCACCCTCCCAGTTCTTAAGCATGTCCTTTCTTAAATTTCCACCTTCTGGCTACTTTCTTGTCTAGTTCATTTTGGTCAGGGCTATGTTTCTCACAATATATGTGTCTGTCTCTGACTTGTTTGGAAGAAAAGGGGGCAGGACAATCATATGAAGCATGTAACCTTATGAGTTTTTATAATGAGGAAAATGGTGGTTGGTGGGGGGCAGGAGGAACTTGCCCTGTAACAATATTATTTAAATTCTATCATGTATTTGAAAACCATTCTTCATTTTCCCTGAAAAAAGCTTCAATGTAAGTACTCTTACAAAAAAAAGTTGTGGGATATTATATTGCTAATATTATAATTAGTATATAACCTTATAGGAGCTATTTAAAACATTATTGCAATAGGAAACATTTTTGATGACTACCTTTATATTTTATGGTAATAAATATGATGAAAATGTTGTAATATCTTTTGAAGTGAACTTTTAACTTTACTTGATGTATTCTGGACATATTTCATTATCAAATGTATGAAAGATGTTAGGGAAATGCATGGTATTTACCCATATACATGTATATATGTATACAGTTTGATTTCCATAGGAAGCCTGTTATATTTGAAAACTAGAAACTTATGATGCCACAATGATAGAAATAAAATTGTCATTGTATTTATATTCTTAGTGAGTTTAATTAATGCTAAAAAAAATAACTATACAGGAATACATAAGAAAGTATTATTGAAAGCTTTTGATAAATTTTAGATGACTCCTACTTAATTACTCCATGGCATCAGAAATTCAGAAGTTTTACCACATTGTGGTATAGCTTACAAAAATACACCAACTATCCCTATCCTTAGCTAGTTCTATCCATTCCGCCATCCTAATGTTATCCTTCCATCTGCATCTAGGTTCTTCATGTGGTTTCTTTCAAATGAGTTTTCCAGAACACGGCTCTAAATTCTCTCATTCACACTGCATGTCCTGCCTACTCTAATCTACGAGACTTGATTATCCTAACATTGTCTTATGATGAGTACAGGGTATGTAAATCATTATCATGTAACCTCCTCCACTCCCCATTAGCCTCGTCGCTTTTTGGACCAAATATCTTCTTAAGTAATTATTTTTGGACATTATAAATTTGGTTTTGTCATGTAAAGTTAAGAGACTGTGTTTCACTCCCAAAGAGAACAACTGGTAAAATTTTGGTTTAGTATATTTAGTTTTACATCCCTTAAAACCAAGCGAGTTGTCATAAATATACTAACAGAGTGATAGCATGTATTTCCTGACTGTATTCTCTTCTTAGTTTCCACTCTATTGGATGACCCTTATAATTTATAAATCAAATAAGATATATTTTAAAATAGCACATTTTAGTGACTTTCAATCAATGTTGGTAGTCGAAAGAGGGCTTTCTATAAAAATAAGAGTGTTTGCACACACACATGTGTATGTATATATATCAACTTTATAATAATTATAGTATACATGTGTCATTGACAGTGTCTCAGCTGCTGCACTGACACCACAATATAAAACAATGCTGTCTCATTTTATTTGAAAGTTAACATTTATGATATCTATAATAATGCAAAAAAAAGGGCCATGTTAAAATTAAAATTAAATGTTGTAAGCCTATGGTAGTTCTTTTAAAAGGATAGAATAAGTGGTGATTATATACTATAACATTTAAATGAGATGAACAAACTAAGAGAAACAAGTTTTGTTTAGGAAGAATGCATTGTTGTAGCAGCTGCAACACCACCAAATTTGCCACTAACCTATTAGTTTGATTATGTACAATCATTTGAGTAGATATTAATCATTTTAATTCTAAATATGATTACTGAATCATAAATAAGAGCTTTATTATTGTTTTCACCCATTGATTTACTTTATAACAATAATATACAAAATAATATTGTTGTAGGTTTACAAAACTACACCATTAAGTAGCTTAGAAAAATAATTCAATCTCTAGTAATTGTAATTGATTTTTTACCATCAAATCTTTATTTTTGTACCTGAATTAATTTGTTTTGCAATGATGGAGTTTAGCAAGTAAATATAATTTATAATGTGCACCATTGTTATTTCTTCAGATATACTTATATTAGTTTAAATTAGAGATGAGTTAATGCCATATCCAGTGCTTTAAATTAGTGAATTTGGCCAATTTTCCTTGATGCCAATATTTCATAGCTTCATGGATAAATATTAGAACAACAAATTGTTATTTGTTGAACCACTGTTCTTTTTAGTAATTTGTTCCTATATTAATTGTTTTACGGTTATTTAAGTTTTATGTGAACCTAAACAAGATTACTCTTTAACGCTTTCTGATGATCCAAGAAAGGCTAGGAAAGAGATGAAGATTTGGAAATGCTTACAAAACTTAAGTGATCGGCCACATCCAAGCTTAACAAAGCTAACTATAGAAAGATATATTGAAGTAAAAAATGGAAAAGTAAGACCAAATATGAGATACAAGAATAAGATAGCAGACGATGTTGGCAAGAGCGATTTTTAAAGATTTAAAAGACTTGGCTCAGTCAGAAGTGGAAAGCTGCAGCGAAACAATTGGGAGATTGCTGACAATGATCGACATATAATAATTATATTAAGTTTATATAAACATTTATAACATATCAGCGAACACATAAATTAGCTTAAGTTTAGCACAATTTAATTATTTTAAATAATTTAACTGTTATTTTCTGTACCTTCTTATATGCATAAAATTGCAAAAATGAAGACATTTTTCTTAAATAACTTAATAAGTTAAAAACAATCAGGTCCTGTGTCATTGGCTAGCAATATAATTATTGTAAGGTCTTAGTCAATTTAATTTTTGATTTAGACCATATATCAGAGTGTGCACCCAGTTGAGTAACTAAATGCAATCAGAGGATGTTGACCAACTAGTAGAATGTCTTGGATGGCATTTCTGCAAGGTGATTTAATAATAAAGGAAAGTCTTTAGTATGTTCATAATCTTGATAGCGTCGATATAAATAGCTACACACGCACAAAACCATATTGTCTTTAAACTATGAGAGCAAGAGAATGATATTCAGGACTGAGCACGCTTAGTAAAGATAGTTAATGGCTTAATCCTAACATATATATGCATTAGTTAAACTTATTATAGTTGTGTATTGCAAATTTACGATGTAGATGACTATTTAACAGGAGAATAAGGGTGTTTGTTTTGATCATGTGCGCGGGAAGTATGCAAACCTTAAAAGAGTTGCTGTGCACAACTTGAATCATTATTTTAATAATACATGGCTACACTAAAGTAAATATATATTATACCATTAACAGAATAATATTACTAACAAAACTTTGATTTATAATTCAATATTCACCTTTTTTATAAAAAAAACTCACACTCAACATGATTTGAAAATTGACCCCTCTTTAAAAAATGAAAATGCATATATGATTAAATTACTATAGGTTATAGACCATTAGTGCAGGTTTGTGATTACATTAATACATTCATTAAAATTGAAGTAGTTATAGTAGGCCAACTATAGTTTAGTATAATAGATGGTACGGAACTCTGCATGGATTTTCTCAGTTTATTGTTTAAAAATGGACATATTTAATCAAAACTCGTAATATATGTGAAACGAAATAATATACACTAGCAAACCCGAGCAAAAATTGTGTTATATGAGTACTTACACTAAACATTTTTTGAATCCCAGATTTAAATTTTATGTCTTTCTTTTTAAAGAATTAAAGTCCTCACTAGTATATTTGGACAAAAAAAAAAGATCGAAGTTGGGTCTACAAGGGTATTAAAATTTGGACTTCCGGTTAAAATTTTTGACATTTTATTAGGGGTTGCACATCTTATGGTTATCGTATTTTTATTTAATTTCTCATTTATAAATTTAGACCAATAAAAAAGGTAAATATTGACTATTGAGTCTAAAATGATATAAATAGATCATTGCTGTACAAACATTTCCTCGAAAAGGTTAAAGAAAAAAGAACATAAACTTTTTGAGAGTCTTACTTATCTACTTATTATATGGAATTAGAGAATTGTTGCATTGAAACTTAATTAGTGTCTCTGTAGAACTAAAGCTCAAAATATTGTATTAATATATTTGCAATAACTTAGAAACTATTGGTTCTATAAAGATATATTTCAAATAAAAGTTTTTTATTTTTAATAGTACTACAGTTTTGCAATGATAAGTTATTTAGTATCTCAAATAGTTGTGAAGATACGGAAATTTCAGATTCTCTAAAGTACCCTAAAACTCATTTTCACAGGAAAATGAAAATAGCCATTTTATTTATAATCTTAATCAACACCTAGATCATAATTTTAGGGTTAAACAGACACGAGGACAGAATTGCAAAAACAACTTTTTTGGATTCAGGGGCGAGGTCATGAATCGTCAACATTCATCAAAATATCGAGTTTGATTTTTTTTGACGATCACAATACTTTCTCTACCTGTAAGATAGCGTGAAAGTAAAAAAAAAGTGTAATTGTTTAAGATTTACCCCACCCCAGTAGGGGTGTTAAGAGGTGAGACTTTACTGCAAGGGGGTGTAAACAAATTATAGTATCATAATCATTCATCTTAACTCATCATATAAATTCAAATATCAGAAATTTACAAATAACAATAATGGTTTTCTCAGATTGTTTAAATATTAGAAAATCAGACATTGACCTAGATTTGACATTGACTCATCACTACCTTAGTTAAAATTACACACAAAAGTGTTCATATTATGTGTTTGTGCAAATGCTTGTGAAAATATGGTGTCATGTTTGGCAGCAAATATGTGCCCCATTTCTGCTATAGATGACATTTAATACTATGTTATGTATAAGTGTAAAGTTTCAGCCAATGCATCTACAATCTATATCAAAGTTAATGGCAGTTTTTCTAACTCACCTTTAAATAAATCTTTTAAAATGCTATAAATAATTGAATTAGTGCTCGAATATGATGGGCATCCACCAAGATGCTAATTTGATTGTCATTAGAAAGAAATAGCCTTTTTTTTAAAATTAATTTACTGTGAAGCATTAGTTATATTACTTTTATTTTGTTTTTTAACACTCCTGATAAACCTAACTTTGCTTTGATGAGTCAATACTTGAGTTTAAAATAGATTTTAAAATTGTAGAAAAAAATCCTTTTTGTTTTAATTAAGACATTTGAGTATTTATGCTCTTTTGTACAGAGAGTTCAACACATTAATATTCAATTATGTATATCATATTGTATGTTTGATTGATAACCTAAATATTTTTAAAAACTCAATGTTTTCTCTTACAAATTGATTAGATAAATTTAGATTTTACATCACATTAAGTGGGTGTTTTCTAACCGGTCTGTCGCAGCACTTCATTGTGGTGCCAAAATTTCCTAGATTTTTAATATAACAAACCATCTTGTGATAAATCTATTACTAATTCCAGTTTTAAGACTCCAAAAGTGCTATAACAATATAACTATATCTATTTATCTTTCATTTTCAATTAGAATGAGGATTGTGACCAATCAGGTTCTATCTATCTTTTGGAGAGAACACCTGAGCACTGAAACAATGGTTCCGAGCAAAATGAAGCAACATCTAATAACCAAACATACCGATGAATTTCAAAACCATTATTATATTATATTGAACATCTTTTAAAATCACAACACGAGATCGTAACTAAAATGGAAAAAAAAAGTTTTCAGATAGTGCACCTGAGGCCTTGGCTGAATTGCTCGCATAAAAACACTAAACCAAATGTAATTGGGCCAGCTTGTCAGGTCATCGTTGAATCCCTGCTTGTAAAAGAATCCAAAGAACAAATTTCAAAAATGTCTTTGCCCAATAATAAAATAGGCTGACGCATTGCTGAAATGTGTGAGGACTTTAGTCAAAATGTTGTTTAATAAATTAAAGCCGGCAATTTGCACTGCAAGAAGATGGAGAGTTCATCGATAGAGAAATACACTTAGTGACAACTGCAGTTCGATACTAATCATTTTAATTATTTTCATCTAGATTTAATAGAAAAATGTATTATTATATTACATCCTTTATACAAGTGTGCTGTGAAAATGTTGTCTTCAACTAAGTGTGCAATGAAGTGAAAAAGTATGGGAATCCCTGTATTAAGGTATATAAGATTGTATATTTTTGTGTAAATTTGTGTTTTTTTATATATTTGTTTAGGTTATTATGTTTCACATTATACTTCTTACATACTACGTTATATATCATGTCTAATAAGCTAAACTGAGTTCTTGAAACTACTTGAGCTTTAAATGAGTGTATGAATGAGCGAGTGAATGTTTTTATTCTTATTTGAATATTCCTTTATTAAATTGTATTTCAATAAATGTAATAGTGTATGTTATATTCAACACTGGTTAAGTGGAAGAGAAGGCTAACGCCTTAACTTCGCCAGATAAATAAAGGCTATTATTATTATTATTATTATTATTATTATTATTATATTTTTAGTCAAATATAGACTCCTAGAAACAATAATCAGACCTAGGACTTAGTTCTCTCAGTGCGCTATTTCTCATGGAAATGGCTGTTCTGAAGTTTCAAAACCCCTAAAATCCTCTATTCTCATAGAAGTTTCTGTTTTGACCCTGTTAAAAAAATGACTATTTGCCTGAGTTATGCTAGATCTGTGTTTCTAGCCATTTATTTCTATCTCAGAACTGTGACATTTTTCACCTGCATATCTTAAAATGAGCTAATTTCACTTTTCCATGCTTTTTAATCCCCTCTATTTTGTTGTGAACCACATTTTGAAACAATTAACCAACCACTTCTTAAATAAAAGAGTTTCTCAATGTTTGCTATGTGCCTAAGCACTTATGTAGGCAGCCTTTGTAAAGCTTAGTAGGCCCTAAACTATAATTGGTTGTTACTCTACTTTTACCACCAAGCTAGAAGGGTTCATTAAATGCTTGTGATAGTTATTCACTCATAATTAATTGTACTATAAGTGTATGTATATATATATTTTTTGTTTTGCATTTTTAAGGCTATCCACAACGTTCTGCAACTCTGCCAATTCTACATAAAATAGGTACAAACAATTAATTTATTTAATCCGATTGGTATTATTGTATCATTCTTTGACTAAATCATATTTTATAATGCAATAATAATAATTGGATTAATAATGTTTAAATACCTTATATACTATTAATATTAGCATTTGAATGTTGTTATTATTATTATCATTAGATGGCAGACTAGTAAAAGTGAATATTAAAAATTATGACATTAACATAACAAGTTACCTGATAATTTCCTAAGCTGTTACACTGAAATCAAAAGTTATAAATTGTACTGGTTCAATAGAGAATAATGTAATTGTATTCAAGTTTTAATGTGTTTTTTTTAATGTAGCTTAGAATGTAATTCATGAATATTATTTATTAAGGATTGAACACACAGTAAGAATACATTTTTGGTAAACCTTTGTTCACATAAGACACTGTATGTTCCTGTAATAAAATTCTGGTGGGCAAGCACTGTTATTGTTTGCATGAAGGAAAAACAAATCATTTTTTAAATTCAACATTTAGGGCCAGCTTTGTAGTCAGACTTAGTACTCCTCAAGCGCAGCACCATAATGAATACAGGATGACACCTACCTAAAATCAAATGGAATGGGATAGTTTCGCATAATAAACTGGCCCATTCCATTCTGGTCCAGGTAGGTGTCGTCTTTGTATTTAGTATAGCAGCGCACTTGAGACGTACTAAGTCTTGACTTTACGAAACTGGCCCTAAGTTCCAATCTTACAATGTCTCGTCAAAGTCTTCGTAACTTAACTGTTCTTAAAGTCTAACCGTTGGTTAAACTTGGCGTTGTGTTTTACAATAAATTTTTTATGTGCTCGTCAAATTACGAACAGGTGCTTTCCATTAGTTCTTATCATTAACTTTCTCAGAGCGCTAGATTTGTTTCAAAGCTTTTGATTGGTTTCATTTTACCATAGAGAATATAAGCAAGTTATTACAACGTCTATGGAACTGTTATGAAAACAAATCAATCAAAGCAAGTCTAATTTATCATGCTTGTTCAAGATTATCTGATATCTTTTATCGTATTTATCTGTCTGCTAAAATGTCTGTTGAAAATCTTAAATACAGATTAAATTTTAGCAAAGAAGAGGAAATGTTGCTAATTGAATTAATAGATAAATACAAACAAACAATTTAAAATAAACAATTCTAATTGGTGTTCATTCACTTCAAGAATTTCTAAAACTTTATTTTTGTCTAAACGAAAATGTAAAAAAAAATGTTTCCTCATTATAAAATTCCAGGAAATTCTTTCATTCCAAGTATCTCTTCAGTCTTCGGCGTCTTGGGTTCTTTAAAACTTGTAACACATTTTCAAAGTAATTAAAATCAAACAATAAATCACCCATTTCATGATATAAATAAATGTAACCTCACTTTGATAATAACAATTACCATGAAAACAATATGGCGGAGTGTTTAACGTTGTTAATGTGGATGTTATGTTTGCTAACCAGAAGGTAAATCTTGCGTTAACTTTACGGGCACTTTTACATGGACATTAGCGCTAACCAAACATTGTAAAATCAAAAGTATTGGTAATTATCACTTAACCTTATGTCAAGCCCTCGAATAGAATGTGACATTGTAAGATTGGGCCTAAGTCTTCTATTATTGCTGTTACTTGTTTTGATAGTGGAAAAAAATTAAGGTATACCAAAAGAAATTCAAACAAAAACAGATGCTAGTGTCAAGCTACTAGTACCCATCTATGTTTCATAGATACATTCTGATAATTCCTTTTGGGCATTAATTAACTTTTACATTTTGTTTAGTTTCATAACACATGATTGCCACAAAACTGTTTTGAAGTTGGCCGACTTCTTACCGGTTTCAAAATTGTTTTGAGATGATCACTGTGCAGTCCCTGAGATTTACTTTGCTGAGGGTAGACACTCATGTTTTCTATATACCACCACATTTGATAACATCTTACACATATTAATAAACATTCATACTGCATGTATTTTTATTGATCGTTATTGGTGATGTGGTGCAGGCTGTCATTGTATGGTGATTGTTGTTTTTTTAGATTCTAGTATAGTATTTTAAATAGTTACGATTAATTTGGCTATCATTGGGTTAGTACATAATTAGGTTAAGAAAATATTGTAAAAGTAACTTCACTGTTAAAGACTTACTAGAGCCGGGGTGGGCAACCTTTCGCCAATAGTTACAAAGGGTGAATTGACCTTAAAAGTGTGGCAAATTTGAGTTGCCACTTGCCAGCTATCAAAGTAAAATAAACTTTTTCCCCCCAATACTCCCCTCCACTCTCATTCCCGACATTTGGTTTCATCTCTGTCTTCTACTAAAGGATTGGCAAATTTCGCACTAAATTGTCTTATATTTTCGATTTGAATAGTATTCATCATTTGTGTCTGAAGCAGTTTTAACTGAATCAAAGTGTACATGTCTTGAATAAACTCGTTCAAACTGTGTGTATTGTGTTAAATGATCGATTGAGCAACCTAATTTCTCAATTTTTACCCTGTCCTTTGGCCACACTGAAAAATATGTTGCCCACCTCTGTACTAGAACATTATCAATGTATTACTTTTTTTCAAAATACATAATTTATATTTGATATTACTTAAGAATTAATTTACTACTTGCTTTTCTCACTTGTATTAGTGAAGTTATCACTTTGTGATTGATGAAACTTTATATTTAATCTAAACAGACATAATTATTCTAGTGTTCTGATTTTTATAATAATATTGTTGATGGAAGATTTTTTTCTATATTTTATTTGAATAATTATATATATTTTTTACCTCATAGGGTGACTGATCATTTTTGTGATAATTTTGTTAAGGTTAGCAAAATAGAATAGATAATACTTTAGTTAATATTGAAAGGTACAATATTTAAAATGCATTATAATCACTGGTTGTAATGGTTTACTCATTTCTGTGTAGACCTTTTGAAATTAATAAAATTATTTTTTTATGAATTGTTCTTAGAATTTATTGATGTTTTGATAAAGCTAACAAGTTCCATTACATTTTATTCTAATGACATTGAATTTTTGGTATGTTAATTAAGTAGTAAAAAACCAATTGCTAGGTATCCAAACTCAAGCTTGTCTAGTCCAGTTTGTCAGTGATTGTAAGGTCTAGGTTGGAATCCTGGCTAAGATGTATTAGGTGTGTTTTTTCTCTCTTCTTCAATTCAAATGTGAGTACATTTCCTTTAAATTCAATTTTCCTCATTCATAACCCATTAGTATAATCAACTGTGGATAAACCAGGCAGGTACCGAAATATGATGCAAGCAAAAAAAAATCACTGTTTTAGTAGTGTGCTGTTTCACAACACTGCTAAGGCAGAGAGATGGGTTTAAATAATATCTTCTTAAGTCAAGAACCCGAAGGTTGGTTTGCTGTGATCTATCTATATCCATCCGGAGTTAGGCATGCATTCAGCTCTTCAGCTGATTAGTGCTATCTGCACGATCTGATAGAGATCCCATGTACTAGGGGAGTTCAGAAAGTGTGGTAGTTCCCCGTTACTTTCCACACAGAATTTCTGTGAGTGAGCGTGAAAGGGTCTACCAATTTTGCCAGAAAGGTATTTCATATACCTTCCAGGGTTATTTTATGTACATGTCACAATAGACGGCTTTACTTCCCCTCTGAAGGAAGTTGTGCTATGGATTTTTATTGCCAAAGAAAAACCCACCGACTTTAGCTGGGTTTGAATCCTCAAACATTGAACATCATCAGGTCGGCCTGAGGCGAGCACTACTGGAAGACCACCAAGGTCAATATATATATATACTCACATAAACACATTTTTTTTGTGTTATTCTAAAACTAAAATATTTTCCATTATATTCTATTTCAAAATAAAATTCCTACATAAAAATATAAAATTAATTATGAGAGAAGGAGAGTCAATTTAACTTATACTTACTATACTTTTAATGTGGTAGGGTCAGTGATAAAGTGAATTATAATTCAATTAAGAGGTGACCTGGTGGTCTAGGGGTAAGGTGTCAGACTTCTGTACTGGAAGTCCGGGGTTCAATCCTCGGTCCCGGCACAGATTTATCTGATTGCCAAACCCTTCCTTCACCTCTGACAAGACTTGTATTAATCACAACTTGTGAATGTGAGGAATGCCAGGCCTCCACCGTGGTTCGGATCCCACGTTAAACTGTAGGTCCTCCATTTCATCTCACAACCACCCTACCATTACACATTAGCGTAAGTGCGTATAACCCAAACGGGTAGTAAGACATGGTGCTAATAATAATTAAATTAATTCTAGAGTTTTCATCTAAACTTGTATAAGCAATTATATTATATTGAAGACAATAAAAATGACAGATTACTGCATATTATTTTTGTAATATTTAAAATAAAACAAACCAAGTGATCAGCATCGATCATCTTAATTGGCAACTAATAATCTGCATTGGTATGATCGGCAAAATATATATAATTATACTCCCTGAACCCAAACTCTTGCCCATGCAACTTCATTCCTAAATCTAGAATAAATGCTATAATATATTATGTAAACATAAAGTTATTCTCTTTTATATATTTAAGACTGTTTTAAAAGCTGTTTGCTGAGCAGGTTTTACCCTGAGTTTGCGACTAAAACAGTAATGTTCTACCCGGGGTGGATCCAGGGGCAATTGGTTTTTATGCTACTTCAAGTATAAATCTAATATTTTAATTAATAATTTTATTAACAACCTCACTCTTGTGGGACTTGATAATAATAAGGAAAAGAAACCTGGCGTCAACTGGCAGAGGTTGGCAGCCTGACAACTGGAAAGACGGAGAGGAGGGAAATGAATAAAACTTGTGATTCTGGCAGTAATGGCCGAGCTTATGGATGGTAAGCTTCTCTTTAGCCGACGCAAGACCCATTTATATATGTTGCATCCTGTGGAGGATAGAACAACTCTTATGTAAAAATAATTTTAATCCAATATAATAATGAATAGATGAATAAAAGATCAAACACAATTTCGATTAGAACATTTTTAATGTTAGTTAAAAAACATAAAACAAAAAGTCACTGTCGCAACAAAAGTAATAAATATGTACTTAACCCTTAAATATGTAAAACAAGTTGGGATGGGGAATTTTTGCTTGCACACTCGTATAGTAGACTTCAATCTAGCAAATATTGTCAAAGTGTAAAAACAAATAAAAAATAAGCATTATTGAACGAGTGAAGTGAGTTTTTCCGTTTTAACTCCACCGATTTGCATTTGTTTGTCTCTGATGGATGTGTCTCATGATAACTTTTGAATGCATCAACCGATTTAATTCTAACTTGGCATAGTGGTTCTTTGTACCTTCATACAGATCACTTTTGCTGGGGAAGAAAGTAAAACCAAGCGTTGGGGAGGAATTAATCCTAATATGTATAAAAACACTGCTTCTAGCATCAATTATTACATGTATTTACCTTTTAGGGAATATCTCTGATAACTTATACGTCTAAAAATTGGTATATAGGTACAAACTAATGTAATAACACTAAACAAAAATTAAGTTTATTTTTTTAAGAAGATTGCGAGGGGTGAGGCAGATAACTGGGGGCCCTACAAACGAAGTTTGCTTCGGGCCACATGTCTGCTAAGGGCGGCCCTGTGTATAAGTTTCAATATGGTGATAATTTAAAATGGGGGTCGTGGGGAAAAGGAGGGGAGCATCTCCTGGATCCGATACTATGTTCTACTGGGGCACCCAGGTTTGGTCCGTTGTTGTATAATGTTGAGAACTTGATGCAGTATTCCTGCCCCACAATGTATAGTGATTATGGTGGGGTTTTTTTACTACTACAAGGTTAAAGTGTTGTTCAATGCGCTGGGTTACAACATTAAATAACTCTGAGATAAGAAAATATCAACATATTTTTTAAGAGATTTTTTCCTTTCATCGTGTCTTAGTACCCATCCAGGTTAAAGTGGGATGATATAAAATGCGTGTTAAAGACGGTATTTTTGCAGATTTAGTAGGAAACAAATTTATTCGGCAAAATAAATAAAATATTTCTCCAATAGAAACATAGTTTAATTTGCTTCTCATGGTAACTCTTGAATGTCTGTTAAGTGTGTCATAGAATTGTATGAGAACTTTTTTTTTCTTTTAAAAAGTTTATTAACATATGCCAATATGCTCAAGACAAATATTCAACAACTGTTGGGATTACTATGCGTAGAAAATTAAACCTTTTCTCATGTCGCCTTTCATCCCACCTTCGACCCTATATTATTACATTAATTAAAGTAATATAAGAATGAGGTAGGTATAATTTTAGAGGAAATGTACCCACATTTGTTTGGATTCAGAGTGGAAAACAAAATAGGTATAACCACACTCGGTACACCTGAGATTCGACCTCAATTCTTCCCGAGAAGATATCGACGCATTAGCTCATGCGACCACCAATCCGGGTAGTATTTTTAAGTATTTTGGAAATTCAACATTTGTTAATAAGTGTCTAACCCGAACAGGTAGTAAGACGTGGTGCTATAAAAATTGTTAATATAGCTATAGGATATTTATGTTGTTTTTTTTATTGCATGTTTTCTGTGTAGTATTTTATAATATTATTTTTCATACATGATTAGCTGGTATTTTTTATTGAAAAATGTTCTGGAAGAATAATACATCCACCCTCACATTTCAAGATCCAAGGGTGATGCATTTAAACTGGTTGTCTTAAAAAGTGGCTGCTGAAATACTAGCTAAACCTAGGAAAAAGGGACCCTCACATCAGATAATAAATATTTCCTTAACCACTTAATTATAACAAAAAAAAGTTTACTACTCTTCCTGATTTATTAAGTAAATACATCAATTAAGTTATGTGTCAACCTTAGTTAATTAGAAAGAGAATCGTTGATTTTACACATCTGTTCAAATTGTAATGTGTCTAATTCTATTTTTATAATTTTTATCCTCCACAATTAATCACTCAATATTACTAGTTTTGCCTCACAATGTCACGTTAAAAAAAATTAATAAACAGGAAAATATTGTTCCATTTTAATATCCATACTTTTTATTTAACTTGTATTGTTCTTACTTATTTGATAATCTCCATGATCATTTTAATCATTCCAACACATTAACTTTGTCATTGGTGAATTGTGGGTTTACCTTTTCACATTGATGAATTAACTGCCGAGGACTGGTTGCTGTGCCTGTCCTAGTCTTAAGTTAAATTATAAGACACATTAAGCTACGACAGGCTTGGCCAGCCGCTAGTGCAAAAATATATTACTTTAATAAATAAAAAAAACTAACCCAGACCACAGGTTGGAACCCTAAAAATAGTTTTAGTGTAGCTTTTCAAATATCAGCTGTGACAAAACCAATCTAAATAAAATGTTGTATGGTATTTGGCCGTGGTTTATTGCCACAAAATTTGTTTAGTTAAACTCATTCATTTTCATCAGTGCATTGTACTTGTTAGAGTTATTCATAATAACTGCTGAGCCATTGTGGAGGTATAAAGTGTGTGAGAGCAACAGCGAATGAGGATGATGGAGAAGTTAGCAGAATGTTTATAGCAAGGTTTTAATTCAGGAGTCTCTCTCATGACCAATTTTTTTTAGCACCGTGTCATATTCCGTGTTCAGGTTATACACTTATGTACTAACTAAACAGTGTTAGGAATTATGAAGGTTTAATTTAGTGGAAGTGCACCCACATTTATGTGTAGGGAGAGTTGAAAACCATTTAGGGAGAAAAAAACTCTGTGCACCCTACTGAGATCAAACCCTGATCTCCCAGTCTTCGGCAGTCTAATTTATTGCGAGAGTAGCACCTTAGATCATGCAGCCACCAATATAGATGTAAGATTACATTTCAACCAGAACCATTCATCAATTTGTGTGTGTGTGTGTGTGTTCTTTACAACAGCAATATTGAGATCAGTTTAATAGTTTTTTCATTTTAAAATAGCTATTTTTCACTTGTGTTGTATTTGTTGAAATATGGTAAAATGGTAGAATGTGTTGTATTTGTTGAAATATGGTAAAATGGTAGAATGTGTTGTATTTGTTGATATATGGTAAAATGGTAGAATGTAGAATATCCCCAACACAATGTGTTGTCTGGCTCAAGCTGTATTACATATGTACGTTAGATGCTGTCCATGGGGTGAGACATGGTCCTTATAGGGCTTGAAACGGACATACAGAGGGGGAAAAGGAATGATTTGAGAAAACAGAGATCCGTTCGTTGATCAATTAAAACCAGGGGGAAAAAAGGCTCTAGACTAGGGATGGGATCCTCAAATCCCTCAGGATACTTGAGATTAAAGGATTTGAAAATATTGTGATTCAAGACTCAAATCATTAAAACTTTTTTAGAACTCTAATATGGTGGTTCAGAACAAATTAGGCGTATTATTTTATAGAATGAACTTAACAACCAGGCCCCAGACCAGTAATATTACACTTAACTGAACGTAGCCCTGTGATTGAAATAATGAATGGATTAAAAGAAAGAATTTTAGTTAAAATTTGGTTACTATTTGTATTTTGTATTACCTATTCTATTATATTTATAAACATTAGCGGCATAGTAAGTTATTATCAACTAAGATATTTCAAATTTTCATCAATTTTATTTCTAAAACAAAATATTCAACAGGTTTTGAAAGGTATTTACTAACCGGTGAAACATATTTCTAGTTTATAATTATGTTGATTAAGAAATTGTGGAACCAGAATATTTTTTTCTGTATGGAAATCTCCAATAGTTGAACACGCACAGTTTTAACGTAGAGGCAAAGCTATAAATAATTTGTCAAATTCTTTTAAAGTACAAATTGTAAAATGTTTATACTAGGAATATTTAAACATTTAAGGCACGAGTAGACTAATACAGTTGGAATTTTACCAAGCACTCATACTAAACTAGGATATATACAAAATCATATTGTTCCCAAACAGGTAAGCATATTGTCAGCATTTTTATTTAAAAAATATAAATTAGTTTTATTTTTTAAATATTCAAAACCATAATGTTTACACTACCATAGTCTTGAACCTAATATTAGGTCAATGTTAATGAAAGTTTACAAAAAAAAAAAACACAAAATAGTAAATATACAAAGCATAAAACAATAAACTTACAACGAGTTCTAATTCACTATCAAAGAATGGCTTCAGAAACTTCTTCTTGCTTAAGTTTTTTGCTGCCATTTAATTGTTCGGATTCACAATCTTCCTGTTTCCTTTTCTCAGCATGAGAATCAACTTTGATACACTTTTCTGTTCCATCTTTAAGGCCCGTGGTAAGATTCATATTAGGGTTGCTTGGTAACGTTGTGTCAAGCGAGTTGAGGCTAGCTTGAAAACCAGATGAAGTGTCCTGTTTCATGATTTCACGTAAGAGCATAGTAGCATATGTTGATGAGGGTAGTGAAAACTCTACAATTAACGCTTTATTTTTACCATCAGGATTATCTTCAATCAATTTCTTACCGTGCATTTTTTCTATATCAGAAAGAATCAATATATCTTCGGGTGATGAATAATGAACTGCTCGCCAAGAGAAGTCTTTCGGATGGAGAAGAAGTCGTCTATATGACCCACTTAGTGCATATGATTGTGCTTGTTGATTTGAAGTTATAGAGGATAGTCCATCTTCTTTAAGAAGCTCTTCATACCAATCCTTCATTACATTATGTGGAAACACAACATCATATCCTGGTAAAGGAAGGACTACATCCTCAATCCTGGCACTTTTTACAGATTCTTCTGTTAGAATTTCAACAGTATGTGGTCTTTTCCCAACTTTTTCTAGCTCTGTGTTTAAACTTTGACCAAGTTTATTTTTGGCATCATCTAACAAAGAACTATCATTGGTGACTTGTTCAGATGCTAAGGCACTCTCCTCGACAAATGAATTACTAACACACTCAATACTATCTCCTGTTAATTCTACTTCATAGGATATTTCCTTTGCATGTTCATTCAAAATCAAATCCCCTACAATGGGTTTAAGACCAAATGTTTCAATACGTCGAGATGCCACTTTATTCCAAATCAAACTCTGATATGAATGTTGGTAAAACAATCTCATGTTACGGGGAAGTGATTCAAAGGCATTAAGAAAGTTGTATGGTGTATCGTTCTGAAGTCCTTGAAAAAGTTTCCCTTCAACAGTGTTTCTTCCTCTCGTTAATTGCATGTAAGCTTCCTTTGCATTTCTTTTCTCTGACCATACTTTGCGAGCAGCCTTCAAATCTGGCCGAGATTCGTTTTCTCTTGGCTGTAAAATGAGTTCTACTGTCTTCTTCCAGTCTCGCAAAAGTACATTTTGTCCAATCTTATGGGTCGGCACATCCGAGCTGTTACCAAATCTTTGAAGGCCATAGTAGTTGATAAATCCTTTAGTTTCTAAAGATTTCATGGCAGAGTTAATTTCTTCCTCTGAGCCACTAACATTCCTCAAAGCTATTCTAAAATGGTTACCACTTAGGTCACCAAGCTTCAACCCTATAGGCTTAAAGCTGTAATTACCAAGAACAATGCCATTCAACTCTTTACTAATGTTAGCTATACGACTTGGCTCTACTTTCTTCACAGAAATCATTTGAGATGTTTTCCCACGCCGATCTTTGGTGCCAGCGTATGTTATAAAATTAGGCCGCATTCTAAGTTTGTGAGCTATAATATTTACTGCTTCCATAGTATCTTTATTTTCTTTGAACATAACAAAATGGAGATATTCCCCACCTCGTCCGGCAGGCCAAGCTTGCCGATTGTCTTGTTTATTTGACTTGTTCGGCTTGTTAACTATTAATAGCTTCTTTCCATTTTTCTCCTTTGTATTGCTTACAAATTGGCATTTATATTTTTTTCGGATAAATTCGTGAATTTTAAGTCTCTCTTCCTTAGACTTTTGTGTCACTTCAATTTCAACTTCAGGGTTACCTTTCTCCAGCAAATGGTCCAAATTTTCAACTACTTCTGGAGATAAAATGTCATTTTCCAAACAAACTTCTAGCGAGGGTTCAGGTTTGGGAGGAATTATATCCGTCAGTTTAATTATGTTTCCGTCGAGGTCTATTTCATTTACATGAAAATCTGAGAACCGTTGCTTGATAACGCCTGAAAAACCTTTATGGTTTCCTGTATAGCTAGTTATTCCTACGTCAGATTCTGTTAAACATTTCATTTTAGAATTCATTATTTTGTGGGTAGTTTGAAATAATAGTAAATAAAGTTAATAACTTTACAGTCCCATGTATATTAAATATGCCACAGTAATAATGGGAAATTAACCACGCCAAAACAAAATAGGTATTCTTTTCTTACAGGATATATACAAATTGTTGAATTAACCAAAGAGCATTTTAGAATTTGTTTTAATTTAAAACTTTACAGTTGTTGAAGAAAAACATAATATAGTCATGGCAAAAAAAACCAGAAAAGTAAAAGTAACATGAATTAATAATAGGAGCGCAAAGAAAAGCTCCACAACCACAATAAACTAACATGTTTTAACTAACATTTGAAAAAGAAAAGTAGCTAACAATAAAGTTAGTTTCAAAACATCTCATAAAGAGCAGCAGCTGGAGAGATTTAGTTCCAAACTCGATCATAAAGCGCCCCATATGCAATAGTTTAGTTTTTAAAATCTCATAGAGAGCGATAAAAGAAAAAATTAATCAATACAATATACGAGCCAAATTTAAGGCGCTTTAACTTATAAGTTTGAATCTGCCCCACAATCACCGATGGTGTCAATTATAGTAATAAGTATATATATTGACCATACATAGTTGTGGAAGCTGGCTCTTCTGGAAATTTAGAGCACATCGCCTTTAAAGATTCTATGGTGTACAAACTCGCGCCTTAAACGCACCAAATTTAAGGCGCTTTAACTTCTATATTTGAATTTTCCCCACGACCACTGATGGTGCAAATTATTGTACTATGTGTATATAAACACCCCTACGTAGGTGCGAAACCTGGGTCTTTTAGGAATTTAGGGCACATCGCCTTTAAATATAATTTGATGCACAAACTCGCACTCTATACGCGCCAAATTTAAGGCACTATAACTTCTATGTTTGAATCTGCCCCACGATCACCGATGGTGGCAATTATAGTACTAAGTGTGTATATCGACCCTACATTTGTGTGGAACCTGGGTCTTTTAGGAATTTAGAGCACATCGCCTTTAAACATTCAATGGTGCAAAAACTCGCGCCCTATATGCACCAATTTAAGGCGCTATAACTTCTAAGTTTGAATCTGCCCCACAATCACTGATGGTAGCAATTATAGTAGTATGTGTATATATCGACTATACATAGGTGTGGAACCTGGGTCTTCTGGAAATTTAGAGCACATTGCCTCTAAACATTACCCTTACCCTTACTGAGCTGCCATCCGGTAAACGAGCTATCAACTGCAAGTGGGTCCTCAAGATGAAGTAGGAAAAAAATGGACAGCTTGGCAGGTACAAGGCAAGGTTGGTGGTGAAGAACTGTGCACAGAAGAAAGGGTTTGATTACAGTGAAACGTACTCACCAGCAAGCGTGAATTTGAATCGGGCACAGGGGGCACGTGTCTCCCTTAGGTAGAATATTTTATTGTTTTAGACTGATGGAAGTGGAGGTTGAGGGCTGTGGTGACGACCATTGAGGTTTTATATTAATTTCTACTCCAGAGTGGAAGTACATGGTAATTACTTGTAGGGGTGAAGTTGGGCTTGAACTCAGCATAGGTGAGGTGAATGGATGAGTCGTGGATGTAAGGGGAACTGTTTAGCGCACCCAAAAAGTTATTTTTATTTTGCAACTTATTACTAAGTTGTGGGAGAGTAGGGGTGGATAATGGGCATTGGGCAAGGCAATTGGGAAGAAGGACGCGTGTAAAGGAAAGTATGCCTACCTGTGCACGCAAATGTTTATACATTCAATATATCTGTGACCCTCCCCCTTTTACAATGTCTAATTCGTGCTTGCCCATTTAACCACTGTCAGGACTCTGCTTGCCATAATAAACAAAGAATATTTAATTGTCCTCCAGTTTGACGTGAAAAATTCATTCTTACATGGATAACTTTCTGAAGAGATGTATATGAAGCAGCCACCTGGCTTTCTAACTGACAGCAACCTTGTTTGTAAGTTATACAAGACCCTCTATGGATTAAAGCAGGCACCACGGGAGTGGAATACTAAATTTGACAAATTTGAGAATTCTCTCGGATTTGAGCAGTCTGAAAACGATAAATGTATGTATTTCGACTTCAGCAACAGCATCAAAACCTACCTTTTGGTTTATATAGATAACATAATTTTGACAGGAAACAATCTTCAGAAGTTGAATGACATAAATACATCTCTTATGTCAGAATTGAGGATGAAGGATCTTGGAGATTTGCACAGCTTTCTCTGTATATCAATTTATCAGAAAACTGATGGTATGTTTCTTAGCCAAACAGCCTACTTGAAGAAAGTTCTCAATAAATTTGGTATGGTGCAAACTTGTCAAGACACTGATGGAGGCAAAACCATCTGAAATAACAACTACATCAGAGTGCATAATTCAGAAAAAGTCGTACCGTGAGCTTGTTGGCAACTTTATGCATGTGATGCTTTATACTCACCTTGATCTGAACTTCACCGTGAATTTATACAGCAGGTATTAGAGCAACACAGCAGAAACACACTAGAATGTACTCAAACGAATACTACAATACATCCAAGGAACACATGAAGTTGGTTTCTTCAATCCGAAGAACTGTGATGTCACCTTACAGGCCTACGTTGATGCAGACTGGGCCAATGACAGCGATGGTCGTTAATTTACATCTGGGTACTTATTCCAAGTTTATGGTGCCACCGTTGGTTGGACTACACGTGAGCAGACTGCAGTCTCCCTGAGCTCCACGGAGTCAGAGTTTGTCTCCCTGTCAACGGCCTCATCCAACCTACTCTAAGACTTTGGGATCATTCTAGGACCCACCAAGGTGTACGAAGACAACCAATCCTGCATAAGATGTTTGGATAAATGGGAACATCGAAGGCTAAAGCTTATTGATGTCAAATACAACTTGATCTGTGTCTATGCCTATGAACTTGTATTATTTTGAGTCATGTTCATCTTAGTTATTATCACATATATTATTAATTAGTCTAAAACCTGTTAATTATTTCTATAGACCTGTGTACTTGCTTCAATTTTATTGAATATTTCTTTTATCTTGAAATCATCATGGTTGGTTGTTGGCATGCACACTTATACTATCAAAATATCCACTGGTTCAGTATTTAATTTCACCAACATTAATCCATCACTATGGCACATCACTTTACTTTTGGCCAATTTATTTTAATACCTATTGCCACTTATTTTTATCCATGTCCAAAGGAGATCTTAAATTTAAAAAAGCTGACGTAACTTAAAATATCAAAGCAAAGGAGAAGCTTCCAATAATGGGTATTTTCTTCGGCCGGAACCAAGGAAGACAAACAAAACAGGCAATAGGATTTAATAATCCAAAACAGTAGTCTCCTTTACCAAAGGCGTAGAAAGCTAATTTTTCTGGGAGGAGGGGGAGGGTGTCCGTTAGAGAATGCTACTATGCCTTTTGCTTATGGGGTACATCAAATTCTAAGTGAGGTCTGAACCCCTCCAGCCCCATTCCTTATCCGACCTCTCTATTAATTATTATGTAAAACACAAACCTAGATATCAAATCTGAACAAAAACGTTAAAGCCATTTTCTAAATATTTTGAATGTAAGAAAATAATAGTCGTGTGTAAACTACCTATAAATCAATTTTTCTCTAAAAAAAAACAAGTATACAGTGCTATTCATCATGTAAAATACTCCTACGATACACATTTTAAACAAAATTGTAAAGCAATTTTCCATAAATATCTAATATAAAAAGGTAATTTGTAACACTTTTAAGCGAATTTTCTCCCAAAAAATAGTTATGCAGTAGTATTATTTGTCATGTCAAATACACCCCAGATATCTATTTTAAACAAAATTGCCAGACATTTTAGAATACATTAATTTTGTTTATTGCCAAGAGTAATTGTTTTTTGGGGTTTTTTTTCTTTCTTCAATGGCACTGAAGACATTTTCTTCAATAAGCCAGGAACTCGATTCACTCCCGATACTACTGTCTTGATTTTTCTATGTGTTCAATCCAGGTCTGACCCACATAACCTAGCCCTAACTCAACATGAATTTCGTTTACGAGATAACCGGGAAGACATAATATTTTGTTCATCCCTACACCAACATATTTATATTTAGAAGGAATTTAACAGCCACCTATACAAAGTAACGTTGTCTGAGTGTAATACATTAACTAAAGAAAAGTCTGTAACATAATAATTATATTATTATTATTATTATTATTATTATTATTATTATTATTATTTATTATTATTATTATTATTATTATTATTAATATTAAGAATGTAATTTACCCGTGCAAACTGATGTACAGGGCAAGTCAAAAATATATGTTCTAATGTTTCAGGAACGTGGCAAACTACACAATGTGAAGACGGAGCCTTGCGCATCAAATAAATTCAATCTTTCGTGTAGGCAGAAGGCAGATTATTGTACAAATAAACTTACGGGTGCCCTTAACTCCCGAAAACCATGGTGTAACTAATTTTGTACCATCGACCTCGTGGTACCATTTTGCTTTCTGCTAACATGTGGTCTCCTACCATTCGTTTCATTTAACTTGACTTCTGAGTTTTACCCTCGGTATAAAATCGATATACGGTAGCGGGATTTTCTGTACAGCTATCAACTCTCTCATTACTCATCATACCCACGTGAGTAGGAATCCATTGCTACCCCAATTCGTAGCCCCTAGCTTGTAGAAAGGCGCACTCGTCGAGTATTTGAATTATCAATGGGTGTGCTGGAGGGCCTGACAAGCCGCTAATAGACTCCAAAGCGCTACGGGAGTCGCATAATACCACTATGAACTGAAAACGTAAAGATAAGATATATTATAGTGCCTGTATGATACCAAATAATTCCACTGTAAATATTGATGCGTCGGATTGTAGTCTATATGTCTGTCCATAATTAATACTACTGTCATAGAAGGCCGCACCCACTAGGGCTGGCTCCCCTCCCCTCCTAGAACCATCTGTAAATATAAGTCTCTATCTACTCCATCTTTTATTCATATACCTTACTGCATTTAACTTCTGTTCGATTGGATGAGTAACTCATTTTACTCCTGGATCAGGAATAGATAACACCACTGGTACGTCCCAAAGGGCATCATGACCCCCAGTGATATACTGTACAGGATACGGAAAAGAAAAAATATACTGACGCAATTCATTAAAACCCAAAAAACTATCCACCAGAGATAGGCATGTTTTGTTTAACCAATATTATTTAGTTTGAACAGAATTTGTAAGGATCCGAAGTCTGCGCTGCAGATAACTTGAGGTTGAAGAATCTTTAATAAAAAACTTGTTTGCCAACAGACGGCGCCTAAGAAATAAAGGGAGTTTTTCCACTTCTATAAGGAGTGCATTGGTTGATGATGTATGGCAAGCGCCCAGACACAGTCTTAAAGCCGCATATTAGATCTTATCCAGCTTTGCTAGTGTAGATCATGATGCAGTGTGATATAAAAAAAAAACACCCATACTCTAATCGAGAACGTATAAGCCCACGGTACATTTGTAACATTGTATATGGGTGGGAGCCCCAAGAGGCACCCACCACTGATCGCATAGTATTTATAAACCTGACACATATTCCAGATAATTCCAAAATATGAGGGAGCTAAGAACCATTCATGTCTAGTGTCATGCCTAAAGATCGCACCGTCAACTGTACCTGAATTCGACGTTCGTCATAAACTAGTCTAATTAATTAGTTATCTCGGACTCTATGTCAGGTGAAGATGACCGCACAACATCTAGATTCTAGATACTATTAAAGACAAAGAGTGGGCTGCCAACCAATTTGAAAGAAAAGGAAACACTGATTGTAACTTACCCACCCCCTCTGACAAGTTACAAGACCGAACGTATAATTACCACATCATCCGCATACTGTAAAGTCATTATATCAACCGGAAAAGAGCTATCAATATCGTTCGAATAGACTACATATAACAGAGGACTGAGTAATGATCCCTGCGGTAGGCCCCTTTGTTGGAATCGAGGAGATGATCTAGCTTGTCCTATCTTTACAATGTACGAACTATTCTGAAATAAATAACTTAACCAATATTGTTAGAACACTCCAGGCAAAAAAGTTTATCAAACAACACAGAATGATTGGCATTATCATACGCATCCTGTATATCGAGGAAAAAAGCTGATACACATGAGTTTTGTGATGAAGAAATTTTAATATCAGAAACCAATGTAGAGAAGCTATAAAGTGTGGAACGTCCCTTTCTAAACCCAAATTGCATAGGATTAAGGAGTTCATTCTTTTCCAAAAATCGTTCCAAACGGGCTTTAACTAAGTGTTCCATGATTTCACTAAAACAGGATGAGAGTGCAATAGGCCGATAAGAACTTGCTAACTCCGAGCTTTTACCCGGATTTATAATAGGAATCAGAAAGGAAATTTTGCAGGTGGTATTACCCCCTCCTCCCACGGAATATTAAATATATCTACAGCACTCGTCGAGAAACCAACAATAATTTTGTCAACATACCATAGGACACCTCGTCTGGGTCAACCACCGTGTGTCGCACTCGATTCAACGCTGCTCTTAAGTGGAAGGACTACCTAATAAAACTTGAGAAGCGCTATCAGTGTAACGCCTAAGAAACGTCCATATATTGAACTATTTGGACTCTTTAGCCGAAACCAAGCTAGAGTTGCGGTGTTGTCATATCTGTCAAGTTTGTACTGAAAGAGTGAAGGGGGAGCGAGCTAATATGTTGTTTACATGGGTCAAGTTTCTTGGAAGGGAAAGGCAAGAGTGCGGCTTTTATCAAAGTCCACACTATGCAGAAATCTACTGCTTTATTTTTAGGTTGAACTAATATAATCAGTAGTGTGGTTTTCTTAATATTTCTTACCTAGCGGAAGAAAATATTTTTCATTTGACTTTCTCACATTAGACTAGTTTTTTGGTGACGAGATTGGGGTTCAAATCCCAGTAGAGTGGACTGAGGTTGTTTTTTAAAACGGTTTTAAACACGCTATTATTATTTATTTATAGCACCCTGTCTTACTACCCTTTCGGGCTGTACACTTATGTACTAATTACTCTAATGTGTTAGGCATCAGGAAGGTTAAATTAAGAGGAGGTGAATCCATATTTTCGTGGAGTGAGAGCGGAAAACAATTTAGGAAAAAAAACCTGAGTGCACCCGACCGGAATTGAACCGTGATCTTCCCATTTTCAGCATGTCAGTTGAACAAGGTGGTTAGCACACACTATTGGACTGGATTGCTGGTGGTGGAGAGATTTAAATTCAAATCCCAGTTGTGTGCAATAAGGGTATTTTTACCCTAAAATGGTTCCCCACTATAACTCTACGCAAATGTGGGTACATTAAATCTAAAATGTCACCTTATTCATTCCTAGTTCATTAGGGTAATTAATGCATGTGTATAACTCAAACTGGAAGTAAGTCGCAATGAGAAAAATACTATTGTGATGACTACCAAGAGTATCAGCGAAACTTTATTAGTTTCGGGCAAGGTAGTTGTAAAGAAATATATTTTTGAGGAGTTTTTAGGGGAATGACTCCAAGCCAATGGAAAATGTTTGA
>CABFWB010000477.1:127706-145394 GCA_902151455.1 Timema bartmani | reverse complement strand
TCCTATTGTAAAACTAGCTTGACCTACATTAGCTTGTAACATGTACAAAGGCGTAACTATGCAGTAATGGACCCACGGTGTGTACCCCCAACGAAAAAATACACCACCGTCCCCAAATCTTATGAATAATTGTAGATTATAAAAAAAATATTTAGACATTTATTATTGGAATTATTTTATAACACGTAATAATATAGATAAGGTAGGTTAAATTTAGAGGAAGTGTACCCACATTTGCGTGGAGAGATAAGAGTGTAAAGCCATTGAGGAAAAACCACTCTAAGTGCATTACCATACAGCCATAATATTTTATAAAATTGCTGCTGAAAAGTTTCAATATAATGTAAAAAAAACTTAATCTGGATTGAATAAAACAATATTAATCCACAAATTATACACAGCAAATGTTTGAAATGACTTGTAATGGCCATACTTGTTTGTTACCTTATTAACATTTTTTTAAACAATGAAAATAAAGGGGAAATGTTTAATTTTTCATTATGTTATCGAGAAGTAGTTTTACAATAATATCTATGACTATAACGAAAACAAAACCGAATAGTAAGAAAATATTATTTAATAGTATAGGCAGTACTTAAATTAGGTTAATTTCAAGTTTCAAAATATACCGTTTAATTAACGTTGTCTTTCGAGTGAACCCTTTATTGAAATATTTTTTTAGACTCTATCTAATAGTGTGAATAGTTTAAGATCATTTTCTATTAATCTAATACTAAAGATTAAATCAGACCTTCATTATAAACTGCGTTTTATTTTAAGCCATTGCTAAAATTTAATAAACATCTATTTCTTTAAAAAAAAACAACAGATATACATACAAGTGTGGGTGTTTATATAACTATCAGTCAGTGGTTGAGCTTGAGCGGGTTGTTTCTCTCTTTTCTTTGTATATTCTTTTATTTTATTTATAGTATCCTTCCACATAAACTAATCCTTTAAAATATATTTTGTTTACTTAAAAATTATTATATTATATTTTAAATTTAATCATTCTAACAGACATTATTTCATATTAATATTGTAAAACTTTTTAAATCTATTGAATTTTAGTTATTCATGTTCGCCCACGAATACATTTTCACTACATTAAATTGAGTTTCTCTTTCCGTCGCTCTAATCGTGAGTGAAACATGTCGTATAACTCTGAACGGAGGTAAGTTGTGAAATATTTGGAAAAATAAGCCCTCTAAAGTAATTTAAACTTTATTGCTGCTTTTTGTTTATTGTCGTCTATTTTTTAGAACAAGATAGGCTAGTGTTTAGTGTTAAAAATATTTCTTAATAGTTGATTGTCAAGAGTTTTTTGAGCAGGGCATTAGCTGCCAACATGGCGTTCAATGGGTTTGTCATGAATATTCGTATAAAAAGAATGACCCTACGTATTTTTGGGTTAGAAGCTTTACCTGTCCTTGAAATTATGTTAGACCTTTTTTCTGCTCAATTTTCTTTTCTTGTCTAAAAGATGTTTTATAGAAATTTATTTCAGATTTGTATTCGCGACGGGCTTACTTAAAATAAATCCGTGACGTATGTTATACCTATTTCGAGGAATCCGTTTACTCTAAATTGTGTCTTGATTACTTTGTAGTTTGTCTTCGTCCTACATATTTTTATATGAAAAGATATTTTCTGAACATGTAATTTGTGCCTTAAATACTAGAATGTTCATTTGGTTACCCTTAATCCAAATTACTGGTTTGAAAATAAATTTGAAGGTAAAAATTAGGCTAGAATTTCATTGAAAATAATATAGTATTAGTATTAGACCTAAGGAACTTGGTAATATCAATTTAATAAAGCATTTTAATTATAAGAATAATGCATTCAACGTACAAAACTGTTGCAATTTTGGATAATTCAGTCTCAAAAACTCCATCTTGCACTTTTATCTTTGAAACTAAAGACAATAACTCTGTGTTAATAATCTATTTCTTATAGGTGTCAATACAAATAGTTCACATTATTCAGATTCATGTCTTCATGGAAGTACTAAAGGGGGGTGACTTATGACCCCTTGTAATCTGTTTTGTGAAGGTTGACTGATATTTTAAAAACTAGAAAATGGCTAAGCCAAATAGTTTTGCCTGTGTTTAAATAATTTAGTTTTTTTTAAATGTTTATAGCTGTCTGTTTAACTTAAGGACCTAATGCAGTAACCAAAAAAAATAATTTTATTTCACACTTTTAACTAAACTTAAGTTATACATTACAAAACTTGTGGAGGGGTCTTAACCATTTGAGAGTTTATTATTTAATTTTCACAGCAATACATTTTACTCATATAACTTGAAAGCAATACAAAGTGGAAATATATTTAAATACAGTATATACTTTTTAAATATTTCATTCATCGTGACGAGACTCCGCGTCGGGCATACATTTCTAACCCACAGATTTTTATTAAGAGGGAATCCACCTCCAGTGTGTGAATTTTGCGATGCTCACCTTAATGTGTACCACATTTTGGTGGAGTGTCGTAAATATGCCCCTATCCGCCTGGCTCTTGATTTTAAAGGTGACCTACGTTTTTTACTACACGATAGCGCGGATGGAGTTATTTGTTTACTCCATTTTATACGCCAGGTAGATCTTTTTAATGCCATTTGAGTCACTTATAAAGTGACTCATCTGGATTTCATCTCATATTGAGAACTTTTCAACATTTTAGTATACTTTAATATGTTTGTTTTGTCTTTTTAACCTATTATTTTAACATGTTTCATAATTTTAATGTGTTATATTCTAATATGTTTGTTTTGTATTTTTAACGTAGTGTATACACCTGTGGTTTTATTTTAGCAGGTGTATCACTTCTTTTATACTAATAGCCCATTTGAGCGCTCCAATGGAATGTCTCAAATGAGCACTCTCTCATATTGAGATTTACTGGTTTTAATTGATATACAAATTATAATATTGTATATAGTTTTATATTTTCTGTTTCCACCTATTTATTCTAACAGGTAGACTATGTGATGTGTCTTTCCCCTGGGGGGGATTTTACCGTGTTTCTTTTATCACTAAAGGCCCTAATGACCTCACTGTGTCGACAGGCCTCAAAACACTAATAATAATAATAATAATTTAATATTTCATCAACACCTATTTAAGGGCTTTTAAACCCAATAAAATGAATAGACTGGAGAAAATTGTGTCCACCTGGAATGTGTTTCAAGAAGTCCAATAATTATTGGGTTCACCTTGAATGTGTTCCAAGTAGTTCATGGTGGCTACGGACAGGGAAAACCTGGAAAAGTCAGGGAATTTAACTAAAAATAAGGAAAAGTTAGGGAATTATAAAATATGTATAAAATATCCCATTAATTTAGCAACTAAACACTAAAATAAAAGTTAATACCTAAATAAAATAACATTTTAATTTTTAAAATAACTGATAAAACTGTTTATGTTTAGTAGATACAAACTTTTTTTAATATGTGATCAATAATAAACTAAACAAATCATCCACCATTAAAACTGAAAAAAGTATTCAGGGAAAATAGAAAAATGTTGCCTAGAAAACCAGGAAAAGTCAGGGAATTTTGTAAAATATGTTTTGTAGCTACCCTGTAGTTGAATAATTATTGTGCTCACCTTGAATGTATTTCAAGTAGTCCAATAGATGGACATCATTTAAAAAATCATAAGTGCCTATTGTTAAATTTAAATTATAGGCATCACAAAAAGTATATTCAGTAAATTTGGCATAGGCCTACATATACACCATCCATGGTAAAGGGTGGTGACAGCTGTACCCTCATATTGGATGGAAGAACGATAGAGAGAATTCAAGCATAATTATTTGCGGACAACATTGATAGCATGCATTTTACTAGGTATTATTAGTGTTATTCTATGGGTATTGATAATATCTATTAAAAGTGACAGCTGCAGATAACATGACTTGATGTATGACTACATTAAACATGTTTTAGTAACTTTAGTGACTACTGCGGTTAATCCTACCCAAAATAATACTATAGCAGAAGGCTCTTTGTTGCAAACATTGGCTTAAATTCGCTAATATAAACCAATTCAGAGGTATATTTTCTTAATATTTATACATTAATAATTATTTCCTAATATGTTGGCTTAAGTTTGTCAATGTTTTCCATAAAGAATTTTCTGTTAGCTGTCACTACCTCTCCTGCTTGGGATAGGATACATACGCTCACACTGTTAGTCTTAAGATGTCAACATTATAAAAGGGAATTGGCTTTGCTAAGGAGGTTGGGAACTGTTGTAATGCTGATGGATGGGAGGGGGGAGATTCTTAATAAGATAATTACTATAGTTTTCCTATCTCTCCACACAAATGGGGGTTAGTATCCTTTAAAACTATTCTTTCCATCCCTACCACTTAGATTAAGCTGCTAATAACATATTAGAAGTTTTTGATAATGCTTTTTATTGATATAGTATTAGTAAGCAAATAATAATTATTTCAAAATAGTTAGACATTTATTAAGTACTTTACCCGCCTCGGTGGCGTAGTTGGCTAACACGCCAGTTTTGTTGAGCCAGACCACCAAGGACGGGGAGATTGAGGCTCGAATCTCAGTCGGGTGAACTGGGGGGTTTTTCCTAAATTGTTTTCCGCTCTCCCTCCACGCAAATGCGGGTTCACTTCCTCTTAATTCATCCTTCCCAATTCCTAATCCATTAGTCTAATTAATATTTAAGCGTATAACCCGAACGGGTAGTAAGACGCGGTGCTAAATAAAAAAAATAATTAAGTACTTTCAGCCATTGTTTGCAATAAATAACTTTCTGCTATGTCACTCGCCTACACTCCTATCTTTTATGAGCTATAGTTAAGTATCTAAACAAACATAATTTGGGTAAATAAATATTGAAAAGAGGAACAAACCATTTCATCTAAATGAAAAGATCCATTGCTATGGAAATATAAAATAAAATGATAGTTTTATGAACGGAACTATTTTGCAAATTAAAAACCCCGATAAGTGTGGCGTCTTGGAAACAGTTTTTTGAGAAATACCAAGTTTTCAAAAAGAATGGCATCGCTTGGGTAGGCTACACTTATTAGTATTCTTAATAACCTATGCTTCACAGATGTTTGTTTGCACCTTGTTCTAGATACTTTTTCTTTCAAAGAGTTTAATTGGAGACTTTATCGATGATTGGCACAATCACTTTATGTAAAAATATGAACTGTGTATATGTAATTTCCATTCTAAGAACTTGAGGACTATAAGGATGCAAAGTTTACAGACTCTTATAAAGACAAAGCCCAAGGAGTTATACTCTCTTCAATTGGCTGCTGTTGGGAGGACTGGCTATTAATTATGTAGGCTCGCCTAGTTCATTGACAGTGACTTTCCACATCCAAATCACTTATTTGCCAATCCTGAGACTACACTATCAATATATTTTGATAATGAAACCTTAAATTAACCAAAAACCGGAAAAATATTGAATGAAATTATATTGTCAGTCTATTTAATTACACTTTCTCTATTCACCCTAACTTCTTAGCTGAAACATGTTGCTTTGTCATGTATGGTAATGAATGAAAAAATAAAATACATTAGGTCTATAGTAGGCCTACTAAATACTTTCTTTTGAAAACAAAATAACACAACCAAAAATTTTACTAATCATTAAACAACAAATTATCTGACCTGTCAATATTAAGATTATTTGGGTCTTGGTTTAGAAAATAATAACCCCGCTCACCCTTTCTGGATATATTTGGCCATATTTTCCAGGCATATTTTATTTTACTTTCATAAATCATTAAAATAACCCTTTGTGTAAAAATTTCAATCTGTTTTTGTAATTCATCTAGAAGTTCAACCAAAGGTAGAAAGCTCTGCACATGTTTTCCATTTTTGAGAACTAGTGCTTGTACCAGTTTGTGACAACATCAAGCCTGAAAATAATAATAAAAAGCTACAAAATGAAATTTTCTTATTGAAATATAATGAATCTGCAAAAAAAAAAAAAAATCCACTCGGACTACATGCATTTTTCATTCTTGATTAATTTTGGTGTGGATAATCCTAACAGGACTAAGTAGGCCTATGTGATTGTTCTAAAACAAACGATAAATTGGCCAAGTCTAACTAATATAACGGTAATTTGTGTGTTACACACTTTTTACTAAATAGGCTACATATGGAAACATTTTTTCAAAGGTTCAACAGTAGGTTACCCTTAGAAAATTAGGTAAACCAATAATTATCATTTTACTTTCTTCTTTAGTAAAGTGACCATTAGCCTATATCAATTTGAGTATTTTATTTATTACTAAATCTTGTACACTCTTAATATACTAGGCATATTAAAGTAATAAAGTCGCTCAAATGTTATATTACTATTTTCTTTGTGTGCGAGAGCTTAGTAGCATACTCTTTGGATAAGACAATGTTGCCACTAAATAATATATATACACACACATGAGAGTAGCGTGTTAAACCACGCGGCCACCGAAGTGGGTCAGTATTAATTCATTTCTACATAAGGTGTGTTTGTGTGTGTGTCTGTGTATATATATATAAATATGGATATATATACACACTGCTGAAGACGTGGTCGGGGTTTGATCCTGGTCAGGTGCACTAAGAGTGGTTTTACCTAAATGGTTATATATAACCTTCCTAATCAGATCTCTAAAACCATTAACATAACTATGAATTAGTAGGCTACATAGTGTTTAACTGAACACATAGTAATATGCGGTGCTAACAAAAATTACCACTTACTAATTAAAGCCCTGATTAACCGAAAAATTAGAAGGTTAAGCTCGAACCAGGAATCGAATGGAAATGTTGCTTTTTGCATGATTTATTTAATAAGTGAAATTGGATTCCCAAGTGTAAAGCTTATCTGCACACTTCTTGAAATGTCTTTTAAGAGAAAAATTTATTCATTTTGACTAATTTTCAACTACCTCCAATGTTGTGTGTCTGCTCAGATAAAATCACTGTTTACTGCACCAATCATTAAATATTACAAAGTATTAAATCTGTCCCCTCCAACCAGTTACTCGCTGTTAACATTTTCTGGGAATAGCAATGATAATCGTTATATCACATGTTAATTGTGTTAACTATTGCCAGACAAATGTTAATAAATGCTAATATAGCGTTATGTTCAAAATTGAAAACATATTCAAGGTTCCACTTGTCCTATATTTCCATTGCTTTTTAAAAAAATAGATTTCTTGGTTATTATCTATACATACACTAACATATTTTGTAAACAACTCTTTTTATGATTTTAAGCTAATTTTGTTTTTGTTAATTGTTGCTTATTTAATAAAGAAAATATCTTGGAGAGGACTAAACAAAAAAATATAAGACAAGTATTTTTTTATTTGAGGTGTTTAACATGCACTTTCTGAACCTACTGATTATATCAGCACACATAAATTTCTATGAGCGAGAGCAAAAAGGCCTACCAATTTTGACGGGAAAGGTATTTTCACATACCTTCCAGGGTTCTTTTACACACCACAATTGACATGAGACTGGCTGCTTTACTTCCCATCTGAAGTAAGGCGTGCTACAGATTTATATCCGTCCGACCCCAGCTGGGTTTAAACCCACAACATTGGATATTGAGGCAAGCACTTTACCCCAAGACCACTAAGGTTGGCTAAAACAAGTAAAACATGGAGGTTTAGACATAGCTGTCATGGATGTGTTGGACTGACTTATTAAATATTACAATATCTACTGATTTTTGTAAATAATTTACTCCAGTATTAATCTGTTTCTCTTACCTTTTCTTGCTCTGTAAACTTCAGTCCACTGCATTCTCAATTATTTTCTCTTATAACTTATAAAGTAGGAGAGATAGTTCAGACACATCAGATACATGGGGATTGGGGTGGCCAAGGCTTGTTTTACTTGTATACTTTAATTTGGTAATTTTCCATACAATGTAGTTTATTGTAAGTCTCCTGTCAGACAAGCTTGTGTAAGCTGGTTCATGAGAGCTTAAGATATCATTTGGGCATTGTGTCTAATGTAGACATTTACACGAGCACGCGTAAGCGAGTTGTTGGATCTCCCAAACCAGCGGCCAGCTCTCCCTACCACTAGGTAGGTTGAGTCTTATGTAGCCTTTCACACGCGCGCGTGTAAGCTAAAGCTCACTACAGAAGGCTGTTTTTCAAGTTACACCTTGTATTAACATTGTAACATTAGCTGTAATGACTATAGTAGTCGGCTGAAAAAAACATTAGGCTGACTTAAAATGTTAAGTATGATTTTCTGGCGCAAACAATTAAAAATAATATACAGCTCTTCAAAAGATGACACATGGAAATAATTTTTAAAAACTTTACGTCTCCTTTAATTTCATGAAATTGTGTGTCAAAACAGCCATCAACATCCTTAAAATTTATTGGATGCACCTATAATTATTTCTTTTGTTTTTCTCTTTTTAATTTAAACTGCAAGATGGTTTTCCACTCTCCCTCCACGCAAATGCGGGCTCACTTCCTCTAAGTTCAACCTTCCCAATTCCTAATCCATTAGTGTAATTAGTACTTAAGCATATAACCCGAACAGGTAATAAGACGCGGTGCTAAATAAATAAAATAAATAAATAAACTGCAAGCGTTAAAACATTAACCTATTCTAATTCATGCTTTGCAGACTACCAAAACTCAGGTAGTTTTTTTTAAAAGCTAAAGTCAGCGGCTTAGTGAGCTTCATCACTGCTCAAGGTGTCGGAAAGGGGGCTTGTTGATAAGTGTCCTATACATTTTTCAAATATGTCCTATCTTTTTGTATCCTAAGGGTGGGAACCCTGCATATTATACCATCTCCATCATTTAAATTTTGATTTGGCATGACCTTGGTGCTGTGCCTGATTTTTGCATTAAAAAATTTAACCTTACGTTTTGAAATAGTTCCTATATGCTATTTTAGATCCAAACTAAATTATGTGCTAATATAGATTACTTGATAGTTTATATTTTGTTTGTTTTTGATTAGCCTAATACTCACATCATTTTGAGTCTTCCAATTCACACTCATACATTTTATTTGCTTCATTTATCACATAACTAAGTTATTTTGTTAAAATTTCATAGTGTATATTTAAAAAGACACTATTTAAAGTTAAATTAAACAACTTTGGCAAATTGTGAAAATAATTTTTTTTAGTAAAGAAACATTTTTCTGCAAAATCTGGAAAGTTCGTGGATTTTCAAATTAAAAATTTTTTAACGCAATATTTTGATTTCTACATACCCTTTTTCTATTTATGCTTTATTTTATATATTTTTAATTTACATTAATTAATTTCAGTGTTTGAAAATATGAAATTTATATAGATATCAAAATATCACATATAATTGGTATAATTATATTGAAAATATATCAAGGTCTTAATAAATATCATAAAAAAATTCAAATCCATATATAAACATACAAACCCACACCCACATTATGTAAATGTTTGATGTAGATTGTGTGTTAGGAGATAGTTGTATACTTTTACACATCAATAATTATAAAGGCGGAAGAGTGGTGGGAGGATAGAAGAAGATTGGGGGCATTTTACTATTAAACTGACCCTGGCCCCAGGCTGGAAACAGTTGATGAATTATATCTTACTGTCTCTTTTATATAAATAAAATTGATTAAAATTATTTTGTCAAGTCAACTAAATTAGGGCTTTTTAGGCTACAGTCCTGTTTAAAAAAATATAACAGCACATTTATATAGATGAATACAAGGCGTGAACACAACCATGAACAGTGGAAAAAACAAAAAAATCAATGCTCGTGAATGTGTTGAACATAGATTAAGATTAATATTATATAAAAACTATACCAAAAATTTCAGTCATCACCAGGTATCTTTTAGGTGTCTATCTTCATCTTGATTTTTAAAAAGTAACTTAGCTAAAAATATCCTCGAACCTTGCTTAACTTAATTAGTTGAACTAGGTAAAGTAGATTTTAGGCTAAGTTTAGTTGAAGTCATCAATAGGATTGTTCAAGATTAGTTTTAAGCAGGCTTTTCTAAGTTTGGCTCAAATATTTTATAGGTGTTACTGGTATAAAATCACATTTAAACTCTTGCTAAGTTTGCTCAAATATTTCACGTGTGTTACTAATGTAAAACTAAATTTAAACTTGCTCTCGTAATTTTTTATTTATTTTTTATGTAAGCTCTCCATTTCAATGTTTGCAATGTTGAATAGTCACATTTTATAACATTGGATTATATAACTTATTGTGTCTGACTAAACTTCCCTCGTCTTTGGACAGCATGCATTGCCGGTTTATAATCCCACAAGTCTAGCCAAGCATAGTAGTATGAATTTATGTTAACTTTCAAATATATAAAACTTGCTTTCAGTTAATGTCAAGATCACAATCTACTTAACATTCTCTTGACTCCATGTAACGTAACTCAAAGATTCTCTTGTTCTTAACTAAGTCATTGTGATGCATTTAACTTACGTTCACAATATTTCCTTGACATGTTTATAATTAGTTTTACTTTCAATATAAAATTGATATGAAAGTCAAACATTTTAAGATGGTAAGATATGTTTATTTTACAACCATACAAAAGTGTTTATATAGAAATATACTTTTAAATGTTTGTGTGTTAATGAATTAGTTTTTGAAATTCTAATAAAATAGATTTTAATAATAATGCGGTTCAATGTTTGTGAAATGAATTAGTTTTTAAAATTATAATAAAATAAGTTATTATAATAATAATAATGCAGAATGTTTGTTGAATTATGTAGGTAAAAATCTTGAATAAGCTCAGTGACATTGAAATGTATCATGTATTGTGTTTGGTGTTATACCCACTGATTTGAAATGTTTCATCATTTAAAGTGAATCCATTATAGTGAATACAATTAACATTTCTACAACCTCTTCACAGTCTAAGTGAGACTTAGATAGAGAGAGATAAAACTTTATCTGCCTACCATTGTATCACATATTTTCAAAATGGCGTATTGTCTGATATTTCACATATCCAAGGCTGCTTTCAACAAGAGGATGTTACATATGGACGGTCGCTTTGTATGGAGTTTTAAAAATAGACCCTTAAGGAAAAGAAGAATACATATATGGAAAGCTTTCAGATAAGGTGCTGAAGCAGAGTATAGAGGATCAAGGGACAGATTGAGTTCTAAGAAGAGAAAATAAGAATAAAACCATTCTCAAGGTGATTACAAGAATAAAGGCCAACTGGATGGGTTACATTATTAGAATAAATTGAGTAATGCCATAGAAGGAAAAGTGGAAGGGGGTCGGGAAGACGTCAAATACAACTTGTCCTTAGACAAGGAGAGAAGATGAAGTTTAAGGATACAAAAAAGAAAGTTTGTTATTGAACACACTGGAGGACTCATTTTGGGTATGGCCATCGATATGTCAAAAGACAACCATACTTTTTTAATTCATGTATCATTATAAGGTATTTAATGTGTGCTTTCTGAATCGATTGATTATATCAGCACACAATTTCTATGAGCGAGAGCGAAAGGGCATAGGCCCCTACCAATTTTGCTGAGAAAAGTATTTTCACATATCTTCCAGGGTTTCTTTTACATGCCACAATCAACATGAGGTCAGTGGCTTTATTTCCCTTTCGAAGGAGGTTGCGCTACAGATTTTTATTGCTCAAGAAAAATCCATTAACCCTGGCTGGGTGTGAACCCATGAACATCAGGTCTTGAGGCTTACCACAGAGACTGAATTCACATAATTATTTGCTTCGCAGCTTCGTGGGGATTGTGTGTGAAGAAATTTCCCTAGACTGTGTCCTTGCCTTGTAACAGGGTAATTTACAAGCTTTATCTTGTGGAGGCTATTTGCCATGGACCAAGCTCTGTTTGCAAGAATAATTAGATTAATTTCAAACTGTATGAAAGTTAATGTGAGTCTTGACCAGTGATCTATATTATACTGGATTGACATAAACATATGCATTGCCAAGGTCCAAAGCGTCACACTCAAGTTTATTGTCTTTTACATTGCGGGGGGAAAGATTTTAAGTTGGTGATTAGCTTGTATATTGGTTTCAGAAACCATACTGTATTGAAAGTTTGATAAATATAATGAATAAGGTATCTTAAAACTTTATTACATTTGTTTGAATGACAAATTTTGTGTAGTTGCCATACGTTCAAATGGTCACTTAGGCTTGTAGAAAGTATTAATAAATTACCTTTTTAAGTTGGGTTTAATCTTTTATATTGCTCTCAGAAACCATATTATGTTAAAAGTTTGATAATTATAATGAAACAAGTTAGCTATAAACTATATTACATTTGTTTGAATGACATACTTTGTGTAGAAGTCTTACGTTCAAACGATAATTTGGTTTATAGGGTTGTAGGAAATATGGTATCTACTAAACCTTGATTTTAGTAAGAATCCCAATCTGTAAGGCTTTATTTCATGCCAGAATATTATCATATGTATTAGTATTTTGGTAGGATAAACGGCCATTTAGAAAGGAAGTAGAAATTCCCTTCTGGATGTCTTTTATCCTACCTAAATACTAATATATGGTAGGATTCTGGTATGAGATAAAGCCTTCTAAATGAGCTTCCTTTAAAAAATCATTGTATATATTACCCTACATCAACCTATTTAAAGTAAAAACTCACCAGTTTCGACCTTTATTATGCTCTTCAACACATTTATTTCATTTAACTAGTCACACATTAATGTATCTCATATTCAATCAAATTAATGAACGATGTCAAAATGCCACTTTGCCTTGTATGGGTGTAAGAGAGAAAGAGATACCCGAAAGTTTCATAATATTTTATTATTTGTTACAATATTAATACTTAAGAATCTTGACTTGTAATCAAATTGCCAAATTTTTCAATATATCATTTCTTGTTGCTCGTATAGCCATCACATTTATAAATTGATTCTTCGATTTTAACTTGACTTTTAATGAAGTGCTGAAACTTCTTTAAAAATTTTATATTCTATTTTCGTATAGGTGTTATATGTAATCATATTTCATTTTTGATATTGTATTTACTTAACACAGATAATAATTCCACTTCTAATTAAAATTGAATTAATCTAGTATTACATTTATTTACACTTTTATTCACACTTTTATTCAGATTTCTAGCGTGTAGCTCAGGACCTAGATCTATATATTGAATTAACATTACATCTTTTAGCAGGATACAGGGGCCATAATATACCCGGGCGGACCAACTAGTAGGATAGGTATAGGAAAGGACGACAAATAGGACTTTTAGATTTAGGTGCTTATTCTAAACTTATTATTGTACATCAAATCATGTGATCTGCAGCTGTCCTTTTGATAGATATTATCAATACCTATGAAATAGCATAACTAATATAGTAAAATGTTATAGATGCTGGCCGCAAAGAAATATGTTTGAATTTTTTCTACTGTTCTTCCAACCAAAATAAGGGTATAGTTTGCATGCTACTTTCACACATTCATTGACTCTGGTGTATATGGAATTCGGGTTACACACAAACCTATAAAACCGAGGTATTTCACATGGATTAGGGAAAGTTAGAGGAATAAACTCAAAATTATTATTGGTCAAGGAAAATGAGTTGAGTTTGAGACCATTTTTGAAACAAACATTCAAATAGTGGGCTATTTAACTAAACAATCTGATGTGTGATTGGATATTTTCCATTCTGTATCTAACAAATAATAATTTTAAAATATACCAGCTCTGGTAATAAAGCTGTGCCGAGAATTATATAAATTCATATTGTTGGAGAATATTAATGAAGAATTGAGAGTTTGCACTATGAAGAGTGTAAGATTGATTGGACTGTATAGAGATGTTGAATGTGGTTCATATTGAACACTAAAATAAAATAAATATGTTATTTGTTCTTATAGAAATGAAGATTGGACTGGGGGCGAGTCTAAAAATGGTCCAAGTGAAAAGGAATCATCGTATGATGGCCCCCCAGGCATGGACCCTGATGGCATCATTGAATCTAACTGGGAAGAGGTGAGAAGCTGTAGATAATAAATTAACAATAAACTGAATCAATTACCTTAAATAAATTAACTTCTGGTCAGAAAGTATAAGTATGGTGAAATATTCATGAACATTTTTACTGTAGAGTAAGTAAACATACCTGGTCTTATGCAATGCATGTTTTCTCTGTGCTGTATTTGAACTAATTAATTTAATCGTTTGTTCATATAATTTGAAAATATATTATTTTAACGGCGTGACTTATGATCCTTTTGTGTTATAAGCTTATGTACCAATAATGAATGGTCTTAAGGTTTAAGAAGGCTATATTTAGAGAAAGTGTACCCACATTTTTTTGAAGGGAGTATGAAAAACCATTTTGGACAAATCACCCGACTGAAATTTGAAACTCAATCACCTCGGCATCGGCAGTCTAGTCTACTTAAAGAGTAGTGACTTGGACCATGCGGCCACTAAAGCGGGTCTGAAGAATCAATATCCATTTTGGGTACTTTCTGCTAACACTTGATTGTAAACCCACAGCATCAGACACTGACTTTGAAACTTATTTTTACCTCTCCAACCCCAACAATATTGTACCATTTTCAGTTTAATTACAATTCATTCGACTGCCTAACCTTGAACATATTTTATATACTTTCACGTGTTAGCTAAATATAGTCATCTTGAACTTTTTCAGGTTGTAGATAATTTTGATGACATGCATCTAAAAGAGGAGCTGTTGAGAGGCATATACGCCTATGGTTTTGAGAAGCCATCTGCCATTCAGCAGCGGGCTATTATGCCTTGTGTCAAGACACATGATGTGATTGCTCAGGCTCAATCAGGTACGTGATTTTATTCAATATGTCATGTAGAATATCCTTGGCACCTTTTTCATGTTACAATCACCAATAAAATGAAATTGATTATTTTGTTCTAACCCAACTTTTTTAAAAAGTAAGTATTTTCAAGAAACGTGTGTCTTAAAGAGAGAGACACCAAGGCAATGTAATTTAGAGCTGGGGCTAGGCTACAAACAAGGTATACACCAGATCCTCAGCCTTATGGAAGTTTCGCTGCGTTCCTTGAGCCAGGTAGTCCATCAACACTGGAGTTTGCTACTGTCAATGCACAGTGATAAAAGCACTTACAAATGTTCAGGCAGAAGCCTGTTTAACCTCTTTGTGAGGTAGGATTACGTGAAAAGGGGGTTGTGGAAGCCAGCTTATTGACGCTAGAAAGATATTTGTTTTCTTTAGTGAAATTATGTTTAAAATTAGCTCTTTATTTTTAAATGCCCTTTGATGACACCTTGTGATACCCGTGTTGAAAGACTCAAGCTCTCCCGCGGGGCGCAGCCATTTTAAACGTGGTGTATATCTTGTCTGTGGGCTTGGCTAATCTATTTAAATATAACATCCTAGTGTTTTAAACACCCACTAGAACAGTGGGTTCCAATCTTTTTCATATTTTGGACCCCTTGAAGCCTATAATAACTCACCACGGGTGCCACCCTTCCCCCTTATCTTCCCCACCGTGCCTAGTGAAACTAAAAACCTGTGTAACTCATTTCAAATGTTAATACAAATGTTTAGCCAAATTATAAATATGTATCCAACTCGAGAGTACAAATAAAAAATAACTTTAAAATATACATTTGTCTTGCAGGTTGGGAACTTTTGCACTATAAGATAGGCATTCGCCCGAGGTTAGAAAATATATGAGCCCCAAACAATTCAAATGTTGATTTATGTTTTAGCTTTGGCTCGGCTTTAGATTTGAAAAAAAATTACCATATACCTCAACACTAGATCTTTACTCATTGCTTGATATTTTTTCCATTTGCTTCAACGTAGCGTTTTTGTTGGCCTTAACATTAGTTTTTGACATTCGCTGCAAAAGTTTATATTTTTCCATTTGCCTCAACATTGGTTTACATGTAGCTGCTTTCTCTTAGATATTTTACAATTTTACAAAGATACTGAAAAACAAAAATGTTTTAATGTTTAGATTTGACACGGTCACAGAATTTATTACAAAGTAATATATTAATTGACTTATACAGATTTGAGTAATGGTAACACCACACATTAAGTTCATCTACAATAGGAGCGGTGGTAACAGACATCAGAAGATTTTTATTGCAAACATTGGTTGAAATTCACTAATTTGTTAATAGCAGGGTTGCTACACACCTATAAAACAGGGAAAATACTGTTAATTCTTTTTTGTCTGGAAAAAACCGGGGAAACGCGGGGAATTTCATCAAAAAGCTAGAATTTACTGGAATTTGTTAGTGAATTTGGGCAAGTTTAAAATAGTAGGAACAATATAGACTAAAATTTGTAACTGGAGAACTTAGCAGTCTGATTAGAACACGTCTCATTTATGATGATAATGCTTACCAGAAACTCATCAGCTTGAGACAACACGTTTGGCAAATGCAGCGCCTTTTCGGCTTCTTCCTCTCACCCCCACCAATATCACAAACGTCTCGTTTCCTCCACCCCAATCCTCCAACTTCTTCAAGCCCTGCTGCTGGCACTTGTTTCTGTTGCCAGTTGAATGAATTCATTCTTTGGATTTTGGTGTGTTATTTGTCTGTTTAAGAAAGTTTATGCCTGTTGAAAGAGTTAAGTATCCCAGATATTAGTGTTTATGTAGCGTGATGTTTTAAGACTACCCTTCCTAGCTTGCCATTTTGGCTATTTTTAATTTTTTAGAAATTGCTCCAAGGTGTCGATATTATGTCTTTTCCTTTTAAGGGTTTTAACTTTTTTACTATAGTCAACTCCCGATTTAGCGAAGGTGGATTTACCTGGTTTGCTGCCATAGCCAGGATATAAAAAATTAAGTATACTGTAAAGTGAAAAGTTTATTAGAATATTGCCTCCAGCCTGCTAGTTTGTCATAAAATTAAAATGATTGTAAAAATGAGTGATTGTGTTTGTGTCCGCGCATAGCTACTTTACCTCTCTCACCCCCTGTGAAATGGACTAGCCCACTTCTACCATCCTTATCTCCAAGGTCACAGTTCTTTGTTCTCATATCTTTTTCTCCAGTTCAATGCAGTGTTAAGGATATGCGATACTTATAAAATATCGATATTTGAGTATGAAAAAAAATGAACGAGAAGTATATCAATATTTCCCAGTATTAATACTTTAATTTAGCGATAGAAAAATAAAGGCAATAATAAGAAAAGATGAATAAATTTAATAAATGATCGGGAAAATAAAGGAAGTAAAAGAAAAGTAGGTAAATTAAAATCTTTTGATACCGGGTAAAAAGTACTGATATTAGTAAAATACCAAAAGGTTGGTATCGATACTAAACTATCTAGTATCGAAAGAAAAGTATCAATACTGGTATCGTATCATTCTTAGTGATAGTTTAGCATCTCGTAAAAGTATAAGACATTAAAACTATTTTGAACTCTAAACTTTATATCTAGATATGACCATACCTCAGGGCGTTTTTTTTTATTTTGACCCTAGCCCTCAAATTAAAGGTAGTTTACTGATAAGTGGTTTTTTTTAGTTCCATATTTTTTTTAAATGTCTCAAAGATTTTGATTAAAATATATATATATATATATATATATATGGACTAATTGATTTCCCAAATAACACCATATATGGACTAATTGATTTCCCAAATAACACCATATATGGACTAATTGATTTCCCAAATAACACCATATAT
>CABFWB010000477.1:82432-122139 GCA_902151455.1 Timema bartmani | reverse complement strand
AACACCATCCATGGTGGTGTTATAATCATTCATGACGTGTTTTTCTTAAACTTGTACAGGACTCCCACCTTTCGCTTTACTCTTTTACATTTGTCTTGTCATGAGAGATGATTCATGCATTGTTGATAATATAAAGACATCTTTCTTATTTTGTCATTTGAGACAAGAAATTGTTGGGGCTTTAATGAACTACTACTCCTGCAGACAGTTTTTTTTAACAGCAGCTGTAGGGATGTTTTGTCTGTTTTACAAATAGTTTCTACAGTGTATATATCTTATCCAGTGACAACCAGAATAATGTAGGAGAATGTACCACTTGTCAGTAGGAATGGCATAGCCCTGTTTCTAAGGAGGCTTGCTCGGGTTCATGGCAACAATTTCACAGACCAACATAGTACAATGATTATTCTGGCCACAATAAACAGAAAACCTCCAACAATATCCTGATTTTGACTCCTTAAGTTTGTAAAATTTTACTTCAAACCGAGATCACTATGAAGGATTGAACAGAGTATAATGTAAGAGACTTTTCGTCTGCACTTATACACTGTAACAGGAAACCCCTTCTGATGTAAATATTCAATCAGTGGCCCAACAGTCTAAGGCATCACTGTCCGGTTAAGTTAGAGAGATTGAGGATTCAAATCCCAGCTAGGTTTACTGATCATAATTTTTCTTAAATGGTTTACCACTCCTTTCACACAAATATTGGTAGGTTACCTCTAAAATTATTACTTTCTCATCTCTACCTCATTAACCCTTTCCTGGCCCAAGCGCTTGAAAGCGCTCACCATTAATTTGTCGTTAGCCTCAAAAGTGCTCATCATATTTCGGCACTCTTTAAGCCATCGGTTTGGCTATTTGCTAACTATTTTATATTTAGTTATTTTTGAATATAGAGGTCTATCTATCTCAATAAATTTATTATTTTTTAGCGTTGTTAGTTTTACTTTAGAGTGGCTTCCTTACATGATGATATGATTGTTTTGGAGCTCAATAGAGACGTATCTGACAGTGAATCTGATAGTTCTGACAATAACAATTTTGATATTTAGTGTAATAATGATAATAAAGATCCTGAATTATTTGACATAAGTGATAGGGATCTGGAAAACAATTTAAATGAGGGTAGTCATTGTGCTGCTGCAGTAAGGCGTTTTCAACCACCTTTATTGACATTTACTGACAGGCTACGATTTGATGTTCCAAATGAATATGTGGGCAATACTGGTCCTGTGCATGACTTACCTGTAGGTTCCAATGAACTATGTTGTATTAAACTAGTGTTAGGTAATAACATTTTTCAGCACTTTGCCAAAAATAAGTAAAGTGGGTCAAGGGTGGTATGAAATTACTGAGGAATAAATGATGGCCTACAAATGAGTATTGGTTTTTATGGGTGTATTTTATTTGCCAGAGACATCTGATTACTGGCACAGCTCAGACTTGAATGCCCTGTAATTCTTAATTGCATAACTTGCCCTTCTGCAGAATTGATTGTTTTCTTGAATACCACGAGGAAAGGGGAGTTGGAGTTGAAAACTAATTGTAAATATTAATTAAATAATTTGTTTGGACTATAATATATAGTTACTAGTAATGTTAATGTGATCCCTAATATAATAAGTTGTTTCTAAAAAATTTCAACGTAATATGTTAATTACATCCCAAGTTACTGCTTATAGCATAGACTCAAGTGCAAATTTCTGTATTATTAAACATAAAGGCGATAGTGGTGGGGAATTGGGCTCTTATAATAGGGCCGGGAAAGGGTTAAAGTAATTATCATATATGCATGTAACTTGAACAAGTAGTAAGACATGGTGGTAGAGAAAAGTATCCAACCTCGCTTGAGAATATCAGTTTTAGCTTCAAGTCAAATCATTTCAAAAGAATCTTCACTTAACATACAATATCTTTATTTACCCCAGATTCACTGTTAAAAGTAAATTCAACTACAGTATTTTTGTTTTTATATCGCCAAACTATAAACATAACCCCTTTTTTCTTATTTCTGTCACTTTTACTTTCTGAACCGCCACTTACCACAATATTTGTAGACAGTTCAAAATCGTCATCATCTGTATGCTTAGTGTCCTTCTCACATAAATATCTTTATATGTATGAAATAAAGTGCATCGAAATTTTCGTCCTTCCCAATCAAGTTGGCAGCACTGAGGAAGATGCTATAATAGCATTGAAATATTGAAGTGTGTGTAAATGTGTGTTAGTGTTTTACCTTTTATTTGTGCTCTACTATTTTCCTACTATTATATCACTTTATTGATTACATAAATATCATTGTATTTCTTCCTGCCTATTTGGAAAAATTATTGCGCGTAGAACTGTTTTCTGAAAAATTGAAGTAATTACCTTAAAGTGGGGTTACTATGACAAGCGGGAAGTAAAAAAGATTTTAAATGCAACTACTCCCAGAAATTAGCACTGATCGCCTTATATTTAACATTGTTGGATGCAGAATTTAATTAGCTTTCAGAATATACACACATATATATATATAATATTATGAATGGTTTACTAACAGGATTTTTTTTCTTCGTTGCCAAAAAAATGTCAAGCCTATCTATCTTATGTTTCCAGGTATAGTATGTATAGTGGGGCTACTATGAACATGCACTTTTGATTATTATTTTTTTAAGCCCATGAGCCCAAAAATAAAAACATACACATCTTGTGTTTATTAGAGCTCTGTACAAGTAAAATAAAAATTGTTAGATTCTTAACAATACCTGGGGTTTTACATGAAAAAAAATTATGTCAAAGTAGCCCCACTTTACGGTATATAACTGCTTTTGTCCCTAATCAAAGATATTAATGGACACACCTATCAGCAACACGTATAAACACATCTAGAAGGCATTTGGATTTCTCTGGCAGCTGTAGGACGTTCATAGACTGCCTAACCCCCGATCTAGGTATTATTCTATCGGAAGAACTCATCAGGAGAGAGTGTGAAACATAATAATGCAACTTTATATCTAAAAGACAAAACAAAAAACACAGAATGGAGAAAAAGGGAGATTTGTAAAGGACACTTTGATGGGGACATGTAAAAAGAATAAATACTGGAAATGGATTTTTGTGTGTGTGTGTGTGTGCGCGCGCGCTAATGACAACCTTTTTACATTGTAAAAGTCATATTATGTTCTTTCCTTTTATATGTTTCTATCAAACTTTCCTGTATCTTCTTCCAAATAAATTATTTCACTACTTTGTATAACACAACTAATAATTTTACCGCCCACACTGCTGGTCTAATGTGTCAATCTCTTGTTTGACCATATTGCTGGTGACTATATTGAAATTAAAATCACTGAAGCGCTCCCACTTGTAATATATATATATATAATTTGAGTGTGGTTTTTTTAGCCTCTCTCTATATTAAGGGGCTAGGTGTAAGAAAAGGTGCTGGCCTTAACTTGTCCAAATAATGTGGATGCACTTCCTCTAAACTACTATCTTAACAAGTTTAGTTGACAAGTTGAGGTAGATAGTATCAATTAAATGTTTGTTTTTTTCTATCTTCCAGATCCAAAAGGTGGTGATTGCATTGGGAGATTTTATGAATGCACAGTGCCACGCCTGCATTGGTGGTACTAATGTGCGTGAAGACATGCGCAAACTGGAGATGGGTATTCACGTGGTGGTGGGGACGCCAGGACGCGTGTATGACATGATCAGTAGGCGAGCCCTCAGTAAGTTGGCTTCACAAGTCACAATAGGATTGATTTGTTTAACTTTTAGATATGCACGATTTGTGAATGTATAGTATGATTTTGGTATGAAGTTAGTTACTAAATTGACTAAAACAATTTTAATATATTCATACATTAAATCATGTTACTTTTAATAGGTAAGGCAGGAAAACATACCATACTGACCCGAAAATAGGCCGCACCCTAAATTTTTAGCCTCTTTCAGAAAAAAAACACCATATTCCCACGTAAATATTATCAGTGTGTATTAAATCATTTGAAAAGAAAAATTATTCATCGGTAGGTGCCTACACTTGGAATTAGGTTACTTAAATATATAAAATCACTTTCAGAGAAAAAAAACTCACATTATTTACACTTAAAATGTCACTTGGAAATAAAAAATTAAGTTATTTATACTCAGAATTAAATTGCTTGGGGAAAAAGGTAAGTTATTCATACTAAAAATGAGATCACTTGGAAATTAAAAAATTATGACACACTTAAATTGTGATCAGTGAAAGAAAAAATAGGATAACAATGAAAAACTTTGAGAGGAACGAAAAATTATTCATCACACACACTAAATTATTGTTCTCACCATAGGATAAATGTTGACCAACATACTGAAACAAAATCTAACTCGAAATATTTAAGCTCCCTTTACCAAAAGGATATATTGCCGATAGAATGCACTGAAGAAACTAATTTTATTATGGCTCAAATATTGTACACACAAATAAGATAGTCATTCTTTATCTATTTTTAAATAATTTGGCCAACTATCAAGGTTCATCTATGTTTAAAAGGCGGTGGCTATTAACTTCAATATGTAGTGATTTAACAACATGCATATCCTATAGGTACAAAATTGAATGTGTATTATCTAAGAGCGCGATTATAGGCCGCACTAGAGTTTTATGAGAGCTGTTTCTTGGATAAAGTTTCAGCTTATTTTCGGGCCAATACGGTAGCTATGTAACAAGATAATGACAAAATACTGTTTTTAAATCAAATTATATACAAAATACTCCTTTACCACACATTTGAATTAAGACACAACTATTATGTTAATCTCATTATTTGGAATGGCATCAAATTTCTTTTGAATTGTGCCAGAATGGCTAAAGTTGGAAAAACAAATAATTTTGGGTAATAGAAAAGCGCACCTTTGGTACGAGATTTAGAAACTAAAACTTAATATGTAACCAAGCACACTGGCTCAGTTGATAATTGTTTTTGGTATTCATATGGACAAGATTGTGGCTCACTTTTTATTAATTCGGGTTGAAATATTTTGATGTTTTGTTGTAAACGTATTTATAAAAATTCACACAATGGATTTTTTGTCACTCATTAAATTTAGTTTAAAATGTATTTATATTTAAGTAAGTTGGGTCGAATTTGAATCTTGGAAAAACTTATTAACATGAGATTAAATATAACTATAGAATAGTAGAAAATACAAACAGTAATTAAATGTTAACATTTTTTCTATAATCCATTCATTATTATAGTCTTATATTCAGTTTAGTGTAAAATTACTGGTCTGGGGCCTGGTTGTCCTGTTAACACATTATGTTTACTTGTTGAATAACCCCCCCACTCTTTGAGCAAAATAGCCACTGCTTGAGCCTGTGCTTCGTCTGTAACTTTGGAACCCCCAAACAACTGATTTACACCTAGTCCAGGCACAACCATCAGCAATTGATTTAACTTTTCATTCCCAGTCAAGTCTGGTAGTAAGTTTTTCATCCCAGTGAACAAGAGAGCATTGTGTCGTTGCAAGCTCTTCACTTACTTTTCCTCAATATCTCCGAATAGCAGACCTATTAATATAAGATCATTTACTTTGTGACCCAGTCCCTCAGCAGCTGCTGCCAAAGATATGTGGCTTTTCTATCACTTCTTTGCTTTTCTAAAGCCAAAGCAACAGATGGTGTGATAATGTTTATACATGCCCTTTTATTGCTGGAAGAAGTGGAAGGTATTGCCATTTCTTGATCAATGCTTGCATGTGCTTTCTCCTCTTCAAGATCTTCACTGTTACTTTCACTATTTACATCACTGGAGTAAATGAAAGCAACATTTTCATTCTGAGCCATTTGTTTCTCTTCGTAATTCTGCTTAAACTCTTGTTTTTTTTTCATTTCCGTTGTTCGGCCCTTGCTTCTTTGGATGCCAACACTTTATCCATTTTCCCAAAGCAACTACGGCGACCAGGTTCGCTCTGTGTGAGAAGGAATTCCTTGTCCTCTTGGATATTCATAATCTGCAGGGCTTCTTGATGAGCAATATCAAATAAGTTGTCATGGTCTCTTGGAAATTGAGACTTAATGACTTGCAGTTGTTTTCCAATTGGAATTTTTTTTTTTCATGCTTGAGCCACTTTTCATGAAATTTTCCAATTTCTTGACACAATCCTGTTCATGGCGAATGGTAATACAAGCCTTTTCCAAAAAAAAAAGTTTCCTTAACAACAGCCCTACAATGCTCATGAATTGTCTTCTTAAAGGTTCTATGGTGGTAGAAAAAGACACTCAACACTTGTTTATTTTAAGGTAATTTGGACCCTTTCAATTCACTTTTTTCAGAGCCAAATAACCAAATTGTGGAAACTCGTCTTGTATTAGCTACTGCTGCCATTTTTACTATTCACCTTTCAAAATAACTGCAACAAACAATATTGTTACGATTATCAGTGTGTGTACTTGAATAAATCAATAATAAACAAGATAAAAACATAAGTAAATCAATAAAATAAAATTATCAGTACTCAAACAAGTTACAAAGCGAACGTGACAATAAACACACAAAATGTAGAATACTAGCAGATAAAGCGAGTAAACTCAAACTAAGCTTAGTTTCACAGATAATTAAAGTAATTTGAAATTTCAACTGACTTGAACAACCTCTAAATAATTTAGTCTCTGATCTGCATAAAACTTTTCAAAACATATTTTTTCATATAGTAGAACAACATAGGAAGGTCAGACAAAAACACTTCAAAAATAAGGACCGCCCTAGTGTCTACTATTCGCGAAAACTGGAATTAGCCTGGGAAAAACGGGAATTTGGTAGATTACAAAAAATATCTGGGGAAGAGTTGTTTTGCTAAAAATATGAAAAATAATAATCATTAAATTATCAAATTACAATGTTTTTTTTTTAATATATCTTATAATTTTTCTAATACCTAGTAGACTATGTTAATACAAATAAAATTAAAACTAATACAAATAATGAAATTGTTTATTTAAATTTTTAAACCTACTATTATTCATAAAAAAAAATAACAAAAACCTTGATGGGAGGGAGAAGGGTGGTTATATATTTAAATTTTTAAACCTACTATTATTCATAAAAAAAATTAACAAAAACCTTGATGGGAGGGAGAAGGGTGGTTATAGAAGGGTATGACCGACCTACTTTTGAGTCGGGAATTTTAGGAAATAATCAGGGTTTAAAAAGTCGGGAATTTCATTGGTCAAGTTGAGTAGACACCCATGTCTATACTCTCCTCTGTTATAGAAATAAATAACTTACCCTACTGAGTAATAGAACAACGTACAAGACTGTCTGCCATTGAAATTAACAGTTGATGCGTCACCCGTACCCTATATGAGCAAACCAAAGTAGACCATTGTTAATAGTCTGCCCCAAATACTGATTGCAAATTGAATAATAAGACATGTGCCCAAAGTTGAATTGAAGTTCAGATATTTGAATGTTTAAAAAAAAGAGTTGCATAAAACTCTAGAAATTGGATATAATTTACCAAATGTTATATTGCAGTCATGATTATCACTTCAGCTTAAGTTGATAAATCAACACAATTATCGCAAAAAATCTTAAACTTTTTTCACGAGGAAATAGTGGATTTGTCCCAACACTAATATATATTATTAATGTTTGGTCAAGTTCACTATTTTATGAATCCTAGTTGTTGTTTTACCTACCATTCTTAAACTCGAGAGGAAATAGAAGTAAAATGGATAAATAGAATTACTAACAGAAGACATTTTTATGTTAAATTAATGGTCTGGGATCAGGTTGATGAGTTTGTTCAATAATTATATTGGGGTCTATCCACCAAAAAGGTTTATTAATGCTATAAAACAAATTACTATTACCAACTTCAGTGGATGCGTGGTCTAAGGTGTCACTCTTGCAATAGACTGGACTGTTGATGACATGGATATTGGGTTTTTGAATCTTGGTCGGGTATACTGAGGGGGTTTTTCTTGTGGTTTTCCATGCGACTGCAGGTACACTTCCTCTTTATTCATCCTTCCTCATCCCACATTAGTATGTATGTGTATAATACAAACGGATGTTAAGATGTGCTAGATAAAATTTCTATTCAAAATACGAAGGCTAAAATTTTTTTTTAATTATTTGAGTCTCAAATATCCTTAAGGATTCAAGGGTCCTACACTCTTATCATCATCATAATGATGATGAACAGTTTCCAGCCACTGGCCGTGCCTTTCCACCTCTCTTTTCCCTTTCGCCGAGTTTGTGTGTGTGAAAACATGTTCAGAAGTGGTGGATTATGTTAATATACGATATTCTTTCTTCCAGGGACTGATCACATCAAATTATTTGTGTTGGATGAAGCTGATGAAATGCTGTCTCGGGGATTTAAAGATCAAATTCATGATGTTTTTAAGACGCTTAGTTTGGAAGTTCAGGTAAATCGAATAAAACCTTTCTAATTATGTGTCAGGGTCTGGTATTTTTTTTAAAAAAGTAAATTAAATGGGGGGGGGATTAGGAAGAAGGGGTAAGGAAAAGGGATGGAAAGATATAAGACTAATAAACTGAGGGAGTGGAAAGTCTATTTTTCAATTTGAGGCCAAATTGTATATCTCAAACATTTTCGAAGCTGAATGAAAGCTTTGGTATTTTTTGTTTATTGTTTTATGCTTGAAAAAATATATTGTGGCTATTTATAAAAATGTATATACTAAACTCATTTAGAAAATTGTATTAATGCACAATGATGTTTGTGATATTTCATTATAATCTACTAAATCAAGTCATTATCACAACATGCAAATTAATTACTTCAAGTTATTTCATTTCATTTTACTATAAATTTGTAATGAATATAACACCTCAGAATTACATTAATTGAACATAGAGTATTTTAGCTAAAAATATTGTTATTGATAAAGTTTCTTATTGTCAAAGTTTTGAAGCTTTGCACACACCTAGAACAAACCCAACACTGCTGCCACTGGACACAGAGGTAGTGGCTGCCTTTTTCAGGAAAAAAATAATATATTGTAATAATAGGTCTATTCCAAGTAAATGCTTTCATCATAAAAAACATTGTCAAAAGAATTCACTTTATGTTGTAGATATGTGGACCTCAAACCAATTGTGACTTTTATTGCAGGATTTGTTTTGTTAATTATTGATAATTGTTTGTCAGGTTATACTCCTGTCTGCTACTATGCCTTCAGATGTACTAGAGGTCACTTCTTTGTTCATGAGGAATCCAATCCGTATCTTGGTCAAAAAAGAGGAGCTAACTCTTGAAGGTGAGTAACTCAAGACTTTATATCACTATTTGCAGAGGCCTAAAAGTGACATTTGCCCAAATATGGTATGGCCTATCCTACAATAAGACCGTGGAATCTTGATGATATTCTACCTGGAAAATAAATGGTCCCGAATATAATACTACCCAACATGAGCCGACTTAATTTGCAAATTAGTATCTATGGTAAAATGACCTCCTCCAAGAACCCCTTCTGCTATCGTCACAAATACCTCAGTAGAATTGAAGCTTTTTAAGAGGTAAGATCTTTCACTCCTCAGTTCAAATACAACAGAACTGTAATAGGTAATCAAGTCCTTTTGACACATTTTGTTAATAACTATCCCTAGAAAATATTCCTTGTATTCTCTGAGCTAAGTGTGGCAGGAAAAGATTAGAGGATAGGAGGGTGGGGCATAGTTACTATTCAGCCTACAGGCCATCCATGAGTCTTGTTTTTAAAATTATCTCACAGAACTATATCCGTAACTAAAATATCAATTCCATCTTCTAAGCTTTGCTAGTCTTACACAAATGTACAAGCATTTGCTTTCTTCTGTCATTTACTATAAGTTTTATGATTTAAGAACTATACACTGGAAAGGTGAAATGTGCTTATTTTCTTTTACACTTATGTATTGTTGCAGTTCTGAACTAAAAGTAAACGGTTTAGAACCGATCTATCCATCCTTAAAGAAATAGTCATTTTTTGAGTGACACAATATATCCATTCTGCGTATACCTTTAAAGAAAACCTTTTCATATTTTGAGTTAATTTGTAATATATATATTTCAAAGAAAGTACTGGAAAGGTGGATGGAAAGCATAAAAAAGTAACAAACACAACATGGCTATTACAATGAAAAGACCAATAAAGTTCAAACTTTACATTGCTGCCACTGAACAAAGAGGTAATGTCTTTCTCATAAAGAAAATAGATCAGTTACCGCCCAATCCCTGACTAGGTTTCATTCTTTCAGAACTCATCAGGACGGAGTGTGAAATGAAACTCACAACGCAACTTCATAAAAGAGGAAACCAAAAAATACAACTAATCTACCATTTATCAGAAATAAATTTAAAATCTTAAAACATTCCTACTTAAAAATTTAATTTTTATGTGTGGTGGTAAATATTTAGTAGTTTAAGAAGTATTAAGATATTTACACGTTCGTCTATAGCAAATTATTAAGTAAAATTTAAACACTAACAGTTAATAGGTTTGGATGGTTAAAGAAGTCTAATTTCATCAGTTATGTTAAGAAAAAAAAATTGGTTTCACAAAATGTTCTAATGCATCATTCCCTTTAATATCAATTTTAATTTAAGTGATAAATTACCATAGTTATTATTTATTTTACCTCTCGTTCCGCTTCCAGTTCCTTAATTGTAATGATAGGGTGTCCAAAAACCTGTAAATACCAGGGAATTTGTTTGGTTAGGGAACAAAATTTAGTTTTGACTTCACTTTCATTGTCAACCTTGTGCAAAGAATCTTAACCCCTTAGACCACCACTTGTCCTGTTGCAGGTATCAAGCAATTCTTTGTTTTTGTTGAACGTGAGGACTGGAAGTTTGACACCTTGTGTGATCTGTATGAGACCTTGAGCATCACCCAGGCTGTCATTTTCTGCAACACACGTCGCAAGGTGGATTGGCTTACTGAGAACATGCACGGCAGGGATTTTACCGTGTCTGCTATGGTGTGTATTAACTATTATTAGAATCACGACAGGCCATCTTGATCTTGATAAACAATTTTGATATAAACCGTTTGAAAACTACATTAGGACCCGTAATTAGAGACATGGACCTTTTTAGTAAATAAAAGTGAATTAAAGTGGGAAAATAATTTTTAAAATGCGGCGATAAAAATTCTGAAAAGTGGATTTATTGTTCAGATGTATAATTATTTTTTTAATAGTTAATCAGAGAATACATTTTGTGTTTCCCTCATAAATATCCTTTTAAGAATTAATTACCTTACCTTAAAAAAGTTTTATTTCAGCTAGGCCTAAAAGCCTTTATATATACCAGATTTGGTTTAGACTCAAATCCATGATAAAAAATTAAAATTTACTACATGTAAATATGTTCTAATAACTTTAGTTACACTTAAAAGTTCGTCACTTGTTAACACATTTTCTCCTTTATTAAAATATATTTAGTCTTGGCTTCAAATTAAATCAGTCATTGCTTCAATATTTTCTTCAGACAAAATTGTCTTGTGTCTGTCAAAACTGTGTTGTAAGATGTGATAATGTTGACAGCGTAGTCTCTCAAGTTAGCTAAATAACTATAATTATAGCAAATTTAAAAAAATTTATTTTCATGGACAGTAAGATTAACTGCAAAGAATTACTGTATTGGCCCGGGTATAAGACTGCCTCAAATATATTATGATTTATATTGCTGTAACTAATTCACACAAAAAACAAACGAATACAGCAAGATAATCAGCAGGCAGCTGACCTCACACACCATCGAGAAAAGAAACACGTGCAACTAGTCACTACACAGCAGCACCATCATGTTACTGAGCGCTTACTAAGTGCTCACCAAGATCAGTTCTTAGAGCGTTCAAACGTAATGTCAGAATACCACACCGCTGCTGTACTTCTATGACCAAAATGAAAAATAACTTTGATGTAATGTTGATGTTTACATTTTTACGAGTGAAATACCACAATAAAATAAAGTTTGTGAGTTAGTATTCCTGTGGAAACATGTTGTCATGCATGATTTACTAACTTTAATAAATAATATATGCAGCTTTTTACAAAAATTAAGTTTGAAATTAATAACACAAGAAACTATGCCATGATGATAATTTACATGTGAAATACCTTAGTAAAATAATTTTTTATAGTTTCTTACGTGTGTAAAAACATGTTTTGTGCTTGATTTATTAATTTTAGTTAGAAATATGCAATACAAACGGCTTTACACAAAAAGTAAGTTGAAATTTATACAATAAGATGCTTAGGCTGCAAATATAAGACACCTTATTTTTTGCTTTCGATTTTTAATAAAAACTATCGTCTTATATTCGGGCCAATGCGGTATTACTTAAAAATAGAAACGTGACTTCACAAATATTTTTATCAACTTTTTATTTTTCAGTTTGAAATGTTGAAATTCATCGATTAAATGTGAATTATGTTGAAATCTCGATAAAACCAGAAAACATAAAATTTACTTAAAATTCGCAGTGTAGAAAACTGATTCCAAAGTTTTAAAAAATGCTGTTTGAAACTCAAAACCACTCTTCAAACATATTTTCCACAATTGCAATTTTTTTTAATAATCCATTGTGTGGTAACACTGGGTAATTCCGCTAGTATTATATAAAATTGTTTTTGAAGAACCTGAACTGGTATATTGATCTGGTTTTTTACTTTCTTTTTCAATGATCACTATTTTTTATGCATAAAATAATAAAATTTATCAGTCCTGTAAAAAATATATTAATGGTTCTATTCAGGTATTTTTGTAATTCTTGTTTATCATGAATAACATTTATTTCATCATGATAATGTAACAAGACAATCAAACACCCCTGTAGAAAGAGAGGGGCTGTGTACACTACTAATTAGAATATTCCAATAATACTGTCAACACATTAAGTAAACAAAACTAATTAATATTGTCTGGTTCGGAAGCTTGTGTCATACAAGTATGTTGAATGGATTGACCTGAGTAGGATGTGTTTAAATGTGAGCTTAAGATAGTGAGGGACAAGTGCACTGATTGGAGTGTACCAAAACATTATTTCGATACAACTCAGTGAAATGAATTAAAAACTTAAAGTGAAATTGAAAATTAATAAAGCTTTTAATCATAAATATCAATTGCCTCTTTTTTTATATCTGCATATCTTTACTGCTTGATAAAGCTATTCCCACATAGGATAATTTCTCTAATGGGATAGGGATTAGGAAGGAAATATTTTACAGGTAACTACCCACATTTGCGGGGAAGGAGAGTGGGAAACCATTTAGGGAGGGGAAAACCTCACTAGATCTGACTAGGATTCGATCCTCGATCTCGCCGTCATCGGCAGGCCAGTCTTAACATGGGGCGGGTAGTTTCATTTTAATCTTAAACCGTGCAAAATAAAAATGTGTTTAAAAAAATAGTATTTTATAGCCTATCACTATAAAGAAAACCTCTTTTTGCTTTATGAGTTATTATATTTTTATATGTTTCTATCTACCATTTCTTTTATAGCCTATTAATTAAAATCAAATAAAATATTTTTGCAGCTTGTTTATCATATATATTTTGTCAAATTCTGTTGTAAGCTCCAGTTGGCATGTTTGTGTTTTTTTTTTAATTTCAGCATGGAGACATGGAGCAACGCGAGCGTGATGTGATTATGCGTCAATTCCGTACCGGTTCTAGCAGAGTTCTTATTACTACTGATCTTTTGGCTCGTGGTATTGATGTACAACAAGTCTCTTTAGTCATCAATTACGATCTGCCCTCAAACAGAGAAAACTACATTCATCGGTAAGAGCCAAACTGACTCTTCAAGACCAGTGTTTTGCAGCATATTTATTTCAAAATAGTTGTGTTTTTATATATATATATATATATATAAAATAGTGGCTGTGGGTATTGGAGATTTTAATTATATTTTCATTATATATATATATAAAAAATAGTGGCTGTGGGTATTGGAGATTTTAATTATATTTTCATTTTACAGGATTGGGCGCGGTGGACGTTTCGGGAGAAAAGGAGTTGCTATTAACTTTGTGACAGAGGATGATAAGCGAACATTAAAGGACATTGAACAGTTCTACAATACCAATATTGATGAGATGCCTTTGAATGTAGCTGACCTAATCTAAAAGTCTCTAGTGCTGTTCTGTGTTGCCTCGAGTTTTGATGGTGTGAGTATCGAGATTCTTACCGGACCGCAGCGCGACTTTGTGATTTGCTATTTAACCGGTTGGCACGCGATGCGCACTTAATTTATCTTGAGTGCCACACAGATAGTTCTGTGAGACTTTCTCGCCTCTAATTGAGGTGGCAATCTTTGCCGATTTGTCCTTTATCGGACCTAATATCATACATTTGTGTGTAAAGTGGTGTTTATTTCTACTCAGTTTATTATTTAATTTGAATTTTATTGTATAAAACTCTTATATAGGAATAATTTTTGTATATGTGAAGGGTTAATTTAATTCTTAAAATATTTGATGTGAATAAGATGATTACTAGTTATTTGCTAGGCCAGCATGCTATTAAGCAGCTGCACTTGGACATAATAATGCTTCTTTTATTTTTGTTTCCCTCTTTTATGCAATATGTGCTACATGTGTTGTTTATTAGTATAGCCCCGCTTCCAAGGTCTCGTATACAACAAAGCGTAGGGATATTTGGCTCAAAATATACATGTCGCAAAGTGATTAGAAGAATTTTTTTAAAGTCTGTTAGTAAATGGCAAGTGAATTCATTTTGCTATTCCAAATTCACTTATATGAGCTTGTTTTGCTTATATATAAAAGTGTTTTGTTGTTTGGGCAAATGCTTGGTAGGATTTTGGAAAGGTTACTTCAATCAAAAGAGATGTAGACGAAGGCAATATTCATCTAATAAAGAATCAATTTTGTACGACATGATTTCGAATATTAATAAAATTGTCCAAAAGCCTATACATCTTGTTTTTAAAATGAAACCCTGTTTGAACATAATTATTAAAGAAATGTTGTTTATTGACTTGTTCATGGGATTATTTGTGTTCAATTGGTTTTCTGTATTTCAGGCATTTTTTGGCCAGTCCACAGAAGGGGAAGAAATTTTCGGAAATAAAGATCAAAATTTCCTAATTGAAGTCCATCAAACAGTGGTTTTTTTGACATTTGTGATCTACACCCATTCAAATCCTGTCCTTGAAAATGTTAACTTCAGTGATGTGATAAAAAAAAATACTGTCATAAAATTGCATAAGTGAAGTTGTTTATCTACATTTTCTATTTGTTTACATTTGTTTTTGATATTTTATTTTTTGTACATTTTACTTTAAAATCACTTATGCATTTTTCTTTAAATATATTTGGTACAAAAATACAAAGCTTAAATGAAATTCTGTGTGATCAGTTCTGTTCTCAAACTATTAATTGCAGCATTCATTAGTCAATTGTAATTTTAGAATCTTATAGGTACCCAAAACAAATGGGAGCTACTTATATACCATAGGGCCCACTTTAAAGCATTCCGCTAAAACGGGTTTCTAAGATGTTCGGTGCTTGTCTCGATGATTTTAGGTTTTTTGACAGTGTGTACATTTTATGTTGGTAACTCACTCTGTTTACATTAGTGATAGGCACTATCGAGTGTCACCCCCCTTCTGTGACAGAAAGGTCTATAAGGTGCTACTCTTGCAGTATACTAGTCTGCTGATGACCGGGAGATCAGGTTAGAATCTCGGTCAGGTGTACAGAGGGTGGTTTTTCACTTTACATATGAATGCAGGTACACTTCCTATAAATGTAACCTTCCTCATCCCTAATACCACTATCACAATCGATACATAAGTGTATAAGCTAAACGGGTAGTAGAATGAAGTCTTAAAAAAATTATCAAATAAACTTTCATTCGTAGCTGCTGGGTGTGTGATGGTTCTCCAGTCATAATAAAGCTGAATATTCAAAATGATAGGTAATTTTCCTCTTACCTGTGCCATGAATTGTAAATTGCATATAAATCACAAATATGAACACTGATTAATATTATATTTGTCGTTGGAGGTTTAACTGGTTGTTTTGTGAATGTCGAGTTGATTTTAAAATTTTTTTTTGTTTTCCATTTATTTTAGCTAGTGTACATTTGTAGCATATATATATTTTGTAAACATGCTATTAGGGTTTGATATGCTTTTGAAAGTTAAAAAAAAATATATATATATAAATTTTCCACTTTACGGTGGGTCTTTGAGACCCAACAAGTTGTATTAGCGGGGCCTTACTGTACATAAAATAGGTCTCATTCTCTTATGCAAATGGGCTAAAGTGCTCACCTCAGTACCATATGTTCGCGGCCTCAAACCCAGTGCTTTTCCTTGAGTGATTAAATTTTTTAACACAATTCCCTTGAGAGAGGACATGAAGCTGATTGTGGTGTAAGTGCTCTGGAAAGTAATGTGAGAATACCTTTTCCATCAAAATTTGTAGGCCTTTCTGAGCTCGCTCATAGAAATTCTCGTGTGCTGATATAAGTCTTTAAAAGTGAATGTTAAATAGTTCAAATAAAGAAAATTTAAAGAAAATTATAATCAAGCATGTAGATTGTAGAGTAGTAAAACTATTTTGAAAAATGATTGGATCAAAATAAGTTTGTATTGGGATTGACTCTAAACCTGCAAAATAAAGTGTGGAAGGTTTTTTTTTACCATCGTTAATTGAATAGTATGACTTTTAATTTGATTTCTAAAAGATTTTAAATTCAAGCTATAAACAGGATTTATTATGCAGATTGAAAGCATAGTCTTTATAGAGGTGTACAGTACTGATTGTGTAAAACAGGGACAAAACTGAAAATTAATTGCTCATGCTTAGATTATGTATTAGTAAATTCAAATTGGGAAATATATGCTTACAATTGTGAGAGAAGTTGGTTTAAAAAAAATATTCCCCATTTGAGCTGTTTAACATGCACTTAATGAACTGACTTTTTAAATCAACACACAACTTATAAAGATTAACTTAAATCTAGAATAGACATAACATCCAGCTCTCTACCATTAATTCATTACTTTGAAAGGGTATGCCCCCATTTAAACCAATGATAAATTTTTTATACATGAATCGAACTCAGGACAACAAGCTCAGTAGAATGACAAACTACTGACTAGGTAAGGTGTAATACTAGTGGTGTGCGAAGTTCACTTTTTCAATTAGAAGCAAACTCAATTCAAATACATTAAATATTCTCTAAGCTGAATCGAGGTTCTAATATTATTTTTTTAGTATTTTTACACTAGAAAAATTGTGTCGTTTATTAAACTTAATGTATTACACTTGTTACTAATATTTCATTTTAATCTAATAAATTTATAGAATTTACAATTCCATTACTTAAGATTTTTTCCAAATAAATATTGTATTATATTTTATATAAATGGCAATAATTGAGTATTTTAGCTATCAATATTTTATTGACGAAGCTTCGCACACACCTATGTAATTATATTAGTACAACTCTTATTTCATAATCATTACTCATGTAAACTCTTATATTCTTAAAAGTTATAACTCGTTTAGGTGGTTGAATGCTCTGATACTATCGCAGTAAACTGCACTGTTTATGGGTGAATTTAGGTTTAAATCTCCCTCGCCCATACTTAGTGCTTTCCCTAAATTATTTCCCCACCCTCTACGCAAACGCAGGTAGACTAGGGTGGAGCTTAGAAGTTTTTAAAAAAAACTTCGAGAATTGCCAAACTGCAAGCCAGGAGATCTCTGCATTCACCTTCTGAAAGAAAATACTACCAAAGTTTGTGTTATGGCAAGTTTGGGCATGGAAAGTGTAAAAGTCTTAACCCCCCTTATTTGTTCCTTTTGATATAAAAACACTATATAGAATTTGAGCATTAAATTCTTATTTTCAGGGGTGACTCAAAGATTACAAAAAGTATGAAAATTCAACAGATTGCGACTAGTATATTTTAATTTATTGCAAACAACGTGGTAGTCTGTATATATTTAAATACATTAACATTAGATAATTTGTTCAGTTTCTTGTTCATGTTATCAGTTTGACAATAGCACTCTAAATGTATTGCTTTCCCAGAGGCTCAGACAAAGTTTGTTTCCTACTGTCAGGGTACATTCTACGATGGTCCTCAACAACTTGCAGCAGGAATTGTAGCTGCATTTCATCATGGGTTATTAATCCACTGTTCTGAATGAGTGCCACTCCACGTTCAGCATGGCCATCAACAACTTTTAGAGACTTTATTGTTTCTATAGCTTACTTGTAGTCTTCACTACCCTCCCACAAGTCTGGGTCAACCGAGAGAAATCTATCTGAAAGTTCCAACATTTGGAAGAGATGCAGTGATTCGCTTGGAATGACTTTAATCTGGGTCTCCTTCATTCTGCATGGCAATCGCCATCAAATTTTATGTCTCCAACAGCCTCTTCAATCGCACTGTCCTCAGTTTTAATCCTTTCATCACCATCTTCTGCTGAGCTGTTTTCAGAATCAGCAGATACAACTAGTTCAGCTATAGAATCTTCTAACAGTCTCATTTGCTTCACTCGCTGTCGTCTGGCATTTATTATTTACTCTCTTTCAGATGCCCATTTCTCATTAACAGCAAGCGTTTTATCTACGCCAGCCGGCTGAGCTGGTGGAGGTCACGCTTTGTTCTTCAGAAGTCACCATTCTTCAAATAACTTTTCAAGCTTTGTTTGGCAGTTTTGATATCTCTCCACACAATTGGGTTGATTGTGCCACATGTTGAATGAAACAGAACAATTTATACTAATTAAGAATACATTAATTGAAATTATCTCAAGGTATGTAAAAGTAATATCTCACCTTTCCTGGACAACTATTCAATCCTATGTGTCTTGTCTCTCCTCACTAAAATACAAAAAATTTGATGCTTTGAAAGTTTTACTTCTAAGAGCTCAGAACATCACATATACACAAAATGGCTGATTTAGATTTTGGCATGAGACTGCAGTTTGCGAAGAAAGTCTAGTGCTGCCATCTATGAGTCTTGATGTGAAGCAGATAAATTAAAATGGTATGGTGGTAGTAAAGTGTTCAAGCCCTTCCCTAAATTTATCAAATACACTAGAAACTTCACCATCATTGAGCTACCCCTAAATATTGTTCTATTGTGAACATATTTTGCCTGAATTTTTTTTCATAAGAAGGAACAAAATGAGAGGGTAAGAAGATCATATTTCCACAGTTGAAAAATAAGTTCCACTCTAAGGTACACTTCCTCTAAAGTTGACCTTGTTCATCCCCAAAATACTAGGGTAATTAGTAACATGCTTACAAGCCTAATGGGTTGTTTCACAGCTAAATACATATATTTCTCGATTTTACCAAGGTAAAGCAAACATTAGAAATGGAAATAGTTATATCACCTTATCATTTCTCTTAACTATTTCCCTTTCTAATGTTTAAAGTCATAATTTTATAACTCATTTGTATACAATAATTTAAAATAACATTAGTTTTCCTCAGGCTTGAAGATGGTGAAAAATCATTGAAACATGTCTTCGTCATAGAAGAAAAGCTAAAACGTATAGTAAATAAGAAGATAAAACCTTACTATCAATTATCTTGTGTTTCTTATATACTATTTGCATTGTATAGCACAAGCAAAAGGCATTTATATTGATAATAGACCTTATTGTTTTGAATAATTAGCTTTGTTGGGGTGGGTAATACCAAATTACTTCTAAATATATACATATACAATATAATCCAAGATATGAGAAAACACCATATTAAACCAGATGTCCTTACTCTTACGACAATTATTATCAGGTACGTATGCTCGGAGGTCTCTCTAACTACCGTGGGAGCTAATTGTTGTAAGATATTAAAGTGTAGTAAGCAGGAAGGCGGTGAACGAGAGAACAAAACATTAATTTTGGATGTAGTTGGGAGTGTAGTGATGATCTATGGGGGGAAAAAAGTGGGAAGAGAGTGAAAGTGAACTAACAGAAGTATTATCCAAAGTGTGAGATTTCTTATTATGTAGAACTATAAGATTGTTATCTTTTAATATACCAATAATGTATAAGTAATATATACAACACTAATTAATTCTGATTAGCGATTTTTTCATCGAATCATAATAATAAACCATACTCCATTACACTATATTGATCCTTGTTTATATTTGAATCCCACGCACTCTCGGGATAATTGTGGAGATATAGCAAGTTAAAGAACATTTTTATTTATAAAACACCAAATATCCTCCCGAGGCTAATATTCACTCTGCAGTATACATAGGCACGCTCGTGTCTCGGTCAGACCGACAGTGTCTCAACTTCGTCCGATAAGTCCCAGTGGCACTTTTTAACACCTATTCTCAAGGTGTGTTGTGTTGTGATCAAGCATCAACCGTACATGGATGCGGTTGCGGCATCGGAGTCAGCTTGGTTCAATGGAATCGGTTGGATCTGCGACAGCAAACGGAGGTCACAACTTCCAGAAAGGTCCACCAATCAAAGTTTTGAAGAAAACAAGTACCTTGGAAAAGAGTTCTAAACCCGTAGGCCAAAATTATATCCCTGTGATCACCATTGCATTTTTATTTTGCAAACAGATGCACATGAACGCAGCCAGCTGGTCCACCACTTTCATTTATGAAGAGAGAATAGCCTCTTAGAAACTTGGAACTTGCTGTTCTGCCTTTTATGTGAGAGTACGTCAAACTTGTACCTGATTTGCGATTGTGTTTTTTTTCTGACTACTTCTAAATCGGAGTCTTGATGATGCAGCCTTCGGTAGGGCCTCGTGTGAAGTTTGGAAGGAAATATTTATAGAGTTTCATCTCGTTGAAGTTACGAAAAAAGATCATTCCACTGGGATGGAAAACATAGTAGTATTTAAATAACTATATGCTTGTTTTGCTCATCCCAAGTGATTTTGACTTTAATTTTAGTATTTAAATAACAGGTTTAAATAACCATGTGTTTTTCTGATGGTGGCAACTTTGTTGGTGGTAAGGTCTTATGGCGCGAATCTAAGGCAATACGTAACACTCTATTTACTGTAATTATTACGTCAATATAATTTGAACAATTTATTTTGTGACTGTCACCTATTATTACGATATTTATGGTTACTTCACTGGAAGTTAAAGGCAAGTGAAACTGAATATGATCGTATAGTTCAGTGGTTCTCAACGGGGGCCGTATTTCTGAGGGGCCATAGGCAAAATTTGTAAAATTGGGGAGCCATGGAAACTGTTAAGTGGTCCATAAAAAAAATCACTTCTAAAATAAAAATATTACCAATATAAAAATTAAATTTAAAAAATATGAAATCGGCACTACATATTTTAACACAATAACTCAATATCTTGGGGTTTTTTCGTACCTTGCTTAGAAGGGACAGACCACGGAACCTTTTGTACTTAACTCTATTCTCATACCTGGGAGATCCCAGAACTATTAAAAAGGTATTGTATTTGTGACTCAGTCCCCACCTTCTCGGAGCAGACAAAACCCTAGCGAAACGGTAAACTAGAAAAATTATTTATTATAGGTATTTCTAATTATCACCCCATTCTCTCATGAGTTTTATCATTCCATTTTAAGTAAAAATTTCAGCTATTCTTCAGATCAGTATTCATAGTGTTTGGGAGAAGATATTTTTCTGCGCAAATTTTAATATTGTGGCAGGTCATAACTTTGGATGTAAGTTACACATTCCAGCTACTGTTTTTTCGACAACTAAGCATTACTTTTTTTAATAGTATGAACTTGCATTGCAAGTAAATTATTATCTTTCAATATAATTTGAATACCCTCCTTCTATAAAATATAATATATGAATTTAACACAGTAGTTTTGTTTTATTTTAAGTAGAATGACTTGCAAAGTAATTTTTTATGAATATTGGTTTGAAAATTTTCCACTTTCTTAAAAAAATTTAGAATCAGAGCAGTCATAAATTTAAAAATCCAAACTGCCAAAAACGGCTTGTTCCCATGGACCAATTTTCTTGTTTATGTTCAACGGTTTGGATACACTTTCATTTACGGTAGATATACATATTTTGTTCCGCTTTTTATTTTAATTGTCTGCTTCTGAAATTATAAAATTATGTAATTTAAGTATTTTTTTAATCTTTTTTACTATTTTAATATGCTTGATTGAAATCATAAATTAAACACTGTGTGAAAAGCATGAAGATTTTTAATCATTATTGGTAAGAATGAAAAGACATTGCTCCACATAATATTATCGCATCACCGGCACTCTATCGCTTTGGATGCGTGTTAACTTCATTGTTTATCATGAGGTGTTCTTCGTTTATCTCTAATAAAGCTGCAACCTGAGACTCTCACTAAAATAAGGGTTCACAATAGTATTGTATTAATTTTTGTTAAAAGCATAATTATTAATTATGTATTGTCAAATGTAAATAAACAAAATATTATACGAGTAGATATCCCATTATAAAAGTTATTGTAGTTAATAAACCCATTTGTATTATTAATATATATTATATTATAAACAAATAATACATATTATAAATTAAAATAGCAGTTGATAAGGTACAATACATTTTAATTTAAAATATTACATTTATTATAATTAAGCTTAAAAGGAGGAGGAGGCGGCCACATAGGTGAATGAAACTCAGAACTGGGCCACAAGCAAAAAAAGTTTAGAATCACTGGTATGATAGAATTTTATTGCGATATATTTAGTTATTACAAATTGGTTTGCTATTAATATTGAAATTGAAGAAACTTTTAAATAAATTGACAGAATAGGCGGCTAAAAATATCCGTAATAAAAATTTTAAAAATTAAGAGTTTAAAGATCACGCGGCACTACATTACCTACTGTTGGAGCGTCTGGCCTCCTTATAGGACAACAAGAACAGCCCTGAATAGGCTTCATTTCATGTCTTTTATAGCCCCTGATGATGCCACTTGGCAACTAATCGCTCCCATGATTCGATCACCCTTGTTTAAAAGTATTCTTTGTTACTGCTGCTTTGTCCATCTAAACACAACACCATTTTGAAAACTCCCTTAGCATGTATTCTCACTCAAACCTACTCGGTGACTTCCAGGCACCCATGTTGCGAGGCTAAAATGTCTTTGACATACGTCTTGGATCAGCATTTTAGTTCTTATGTTAGGACATCCTTTACTTTCAACTGAAATGCGTGTAACTTTTCTATTGCTAAGCCAAAAATTACTGTCACAATTAATCCACGAGGAAGTAAACAGTCGGCGTTATTGCCTGGACGAAGGTCGACGCATTGAGAACGTTCTGAAAATATTCTTATAATTGCGTGACCGCGTCATTCTTGAAAATAGGTGGATTTGTTGAAGTACGGGTTTCAAGAAACGAATCGGTCTATTAGTATCGGAGGCCCTCACACACAATATAAATATTTCACAGGGAATAGTGGGACCATCCAAAGGAGAAGCGCTTACCAACTCAAGCTTTATATAAGTGAACGCTACGTGTTTAGCTTAGTTTATAAAATAGCCTAAAACTATTGAAATTGATTGGTCTTTTGATATGGTTCTTGACTTTACTCATAGCTAAGAAAGAGTCAGGGTAAATAGATAATAACAGATCAAGCATATTATTTTTGTTGTTTATTTGAACCAACTTTTTTCGTTTTTTTCACTACATTCCTATCAAGGAAGATGTCAAATGTTAAATCTTTTTTAGTGTTTTTATCGATTTGAATATCCCACATTACAAAAATTCATATTTTATAGTGTGAATTGTGATGCTTTTTACTTTATTTGTTGTATTTATATGAACATATTTAAACAAAGTTTATCAAAGTTTAACAAAGTATCAATGCCACATAATAAACGCACGGTGACTATGTCTATATTATTTTTACATATTATCTCTTTGGATTAATAAATAGAATTATTACATTGTCTTTTGTTTTAAGTGGATTATTTAATATGTATTAAAACATTCTTGTGACTTTATTAAAAACAAATTAATAATGAGCTCTATTCTTACCTTGCGAAATGAGAATTTGTTATTCAAGCGTAGTTTTTTACATTTCTTAGTCTTAGTTAATTAAGCTGGTCTATCTTTTATTTTTTAGTAGCACTCTATGATCGAATTTATTAGTTCAATTTAGTAGGTAAAATTTTTGTATTAGGTTATAGAAATTTGAAGCAAAATTAATTAATTTTTTATTTTGCACCACCTATCGTTAAAATTATGTACTATCAAAGAAAAGGAAGTAGGAAGTAGTTACACCAAAGAAATAGTTCTGATGATTATAAACATTTAAATTATTTTAAATCATCAATTTGATATATAAGTAATATATAATCACTTACAATATTTAAACTAATTTAAATTTAATCTACATTAATCTGTATATTAAAATAAATTTTGTGGAAGGATACATTGTTTTGTCAGTTTTTGCAGTAGTTCTTGTTCATACGACGGTAGTGATCGGTGGAAGTTTGCGTAAGAAAGATTATTAAGAACGGTTTCGTTAAGTTTAGTGCATCATGAGCTGGCAGGATTATGTCGACAAGCAATTGCTAGCATCTAGGTGTGTTAATAAAGCAGCAATCGCTGGACATGATGGAAATGTATGGGCCAAGTCTGATGGATTTGAAGTAAGTACTTCATTATGCGATCTCTTCTATTAATGTGGCTTATATTACTTGACAGACGTGCCGGCTACTCCGTGATTTGATGAAGTAAAAACAATTTTCTATGAGAGTTTTTTTTTGTGATTGTTAATTCTGATTTTGAATCGAATAATATTTAAATCGAATTAATCTGCATTTTTGTTGGACATATTATCAGGGTGTGCCTGTGTGAAACATGGCTTGCATAAGACGTATTCTTTATATCTTTATCCAATAGCCTTGTCATAACGATAGGTTTGAATGATTAAGTAATTTGTTCGATTTAATTTCCTTAATTAATAGCAACCAAAGATGATTAACTTCCCACCAAAATGTTAAGTGTATCCCAATTTTATTCTACACCTGTTTTATCCCAAGCGAATGTCAAAATGGCGGCATGCCGGTCGACGTGTTAAATTTTCATGAAGCACAGACCTTAGAATTTAAAACAATTTGTTTGTTTACAAGTGTGGCTACTCAAAAATTGTAATATAATTTGAATATCATAAATTAATACAAAATCTTAGTTGTCATTGGCAACAACAAAACAACCCTATAAGTTACTTATAATTGTTAATTATGTAGGCTTAAACAATTGAAACCTTGACATAATTATAAATAAATACCGGTATACCTGGACTAGACACATGCTACTTTTATGTTCGCAGTATTCCCGTGATAATGGTAAAGCATTTTGCAACCTCAGGGTCAAAATAATTTTTTTTAAATATATACAATTTCATTGAAACTATGTTTTAAGAGGGTGAATAAAATTATAAATTTCACAATATCGTCTCAATTCTTTGGCCTGCGTTGAAATGACTAATTTTAACAATACAGTAGCTAGAAAAAATATATGGTCAGCACTTATGCCTACACACTAAATTAAATTATCCTTAGTTTAAGAACAAGATTAGGCCATATGGGGATAATATGGAGTGAGAGCAGGATTCTTTATTTTTATCATTGTGAAACCTTGCCCAAAAATTCCAAACTGTAAAAAAAAGTATTTTAAATCTCACTTAATAGTCCAGGTTAACATTCCACCATATGTCGTAGCATTTCGCAGAACAAAAGGTTTCGTATGCTAATGAAACTTTAGTTGAATAATTAATACACCTTAGGTATAGTCCATTGGTGATTTTACTTATTTATTAATGCACATTAAGTGTCTACAAGCACTTAGTTTTCTTTTTTAAGTAAGAAATCTAAATTTGGTACACTATTGTTTTATCTCTCTTAAAAAATAATTTTTTTAACGACCTCCAACAAAACAACCTGAAGCAGATTCTCACATCTCAACTGCTTAGGAAATCTTTTTGCACTTAATGATTTGTTTCAATTGCAAAATATTGTTTTCACTTAAAAAAATTAACCGAGCTTGTTATAACTTTTCATGTGTGAATAAATACAAATTTCTACTAACTTAGCCATGGGAGTCATGCTTAAATAGTTTATGTAACATAGTACAATGATTCCTACCTAAATAGTGTTATTCTAAAACTCTGGATTTATGAATGCAAATAGATAGCCCATGATGTTGCTAGGACCTATATGCCTATAAGTGTTAAGAAAACACATTTGACATTGATATGGCCACTATATTGGCACATTTTGAAAACAAAAATACCTACATAGGTCTAAAATAGTTGTATAATCTCTTTGGAAAAATATTAATATGATTGGGGATAAAATCTAAAAACCATAGGTTATCTCCTAGGTCATCCTCCCACCTCGTCCCCCCTTGTAAACCTGAAACGCAAAGCTTATACTTAACATTACAATCACAAAAATGAGGGGAATACAATTATACTAAATTTAAGATTAGGTATTAAAAAACTTTGTTATAATGAACACTTATAAAGCAAACTCACATTTAAGTGATGCAGGAACAAATATTGTTGAAAAATCTGTAAAATTGCACGAACAAAGCTTTACAGGACCTACATTATACAATCGATTAATGCGCAATAATCTTGAAACAAATTAGACCAAATAATTATTAAAAGTCCCTTTCATCACCTTGCTAACTGTCCCCACCTCTGAATTTTGACGTTTGGAGATCTATACCAAAAATAAAGAAAAAAGTAAAAAATATACAACCACGGTAAAATATTCCTTTAATACTGTTATTTTCGTTTGAAGAATTCATTTTAATAAATTATTAATGGATTCTCAACATTTTAATCAATGTTTATTTTACACGCTGGACAAATAATATAATTTGAATTTGGCGCTAAAACCTTCCAGAATGCTCCGTTTTTCCCCATTAACCGCAGTGTGTTATCCTGTAATTACTAGTTCTTGTTATTTAATTAGTTAAAAAGTTTATTTAATACTATTCAGAGAAAATACGAAAATTCAGGTAAAGAATATAGTGTGTTAATTTCAAATCACTTCACTAACCTTAGTATCATTTGGAGTTTTTTAAATAACTAAGCCAATACCATTTCAGTTGAACGTAAATGGAGGCAGGAATTAACCTTAATGTTTGTTTGCCGATTTATACTTATATTATGGTTATGAAACTCAACAGTTCGCCAAAAACATAATTTCGCTAATGTTGCTTGGTAACAAAAGTGGTCTTATCACTTTGCTAATGTTGCTTGGTGACGAAAGTGGTACTATCACTTCGCTAATGTTGCTTGGTGACGAAAGTGGTACTATCACTTCGCTAATGTTGCGAAAATGGTGTTATCTCCTCGCTAATGTCAGGTGACGAAACTAATGATAGTCACATAGCTCACGTTACTAAAGTGAAATTTTCAATGTAAATTTCGTTTTCCCAAACATCACTTCGCTAATGCCCACACCACTTTTCTAACGGCAATAAAATCACTTATTTCTCATTAACGGTCCTTGTAAAAAAATATTATTACCTTTATTATTAACATTTGAGCTATTAAAAACATAAATAAAAAATGAGAAATGTAAAACTTAATTATCTGTGGATTTTGGAAAATTTAACAGCACTAACACATGAATTTGGTTTGATTCTTCACTTAAAAATCCTAATTCCAATAAATTAAGAAAATGTATCTTTTTTTATATTAAAAAATATGGTATACTTAGTAAAAATATATATTTTGTTTGGATTTTAGATACTATCTCACATATTATGTGCATCTGAAATGTCTTTAGTGAAGTGGTGGATTATGGGTAGCCACTTTGGTAAAAAAAATAATTGTAAAATCAAGCTCTGCTGGTATTATTACTTAATTCTTTAATAAATTTGGTGTAGTCAGGCAATAAATTATAGTTTTCCTGGCATTTTTATTTTTGAATTTCCTATTTGTCCCTCAGTTTGGGAATGACCCATAAACAAACACTTGTATATCCACTAACTATCTTACATCCAGCAAACTCACACAAGACTCAATTAGAACTGAGCTGAAAACTGAATAGAGATCTGAAACGACACGGAAGTCTTATATTAAAATAAAGTAATTAAACATAGGCCACCTATATTTTTGTATATTAAGGGTGTGACACCTGATTACGATAAAAGGGGCTTAGGCATCATTGATCATTCCTGTTCTTTCATTACTGAAGTTTTAATCTACCGAGCCTAGTAGAGCTTAATTTCACTAACATAGCTATTTTAGATTAGACTATTTTTCAATATTCAAATGTTAATTTTTAATAGTCTTATAGAAGTTTCGCTGCACTCCTTGAGCCAGGTTGAGTCCAACACAGAGGTTCGCTAGTGTCAATGCTCATTGATAAAAGCACTCCCAATGGGCAGTTGTGTAATGGGTGGTCTGCGTGAGCTGTTTGTGAGGTGGTATGATGTGAAGAGGGGGTTGTACCTAGCTTTGTGGAAGTCAGGCGATTGATGGATATTTGTGTCCTCGCTAGTAAAACCCTGCTTTGAATTGAATGAGATGTTAATGCCCCTTAATGGTAACTAGCGATACCTCGTGTTGAAGGACCTAACCTGGAGGCTGAGGGTCTGGTGTATACCTTCCTTGTCTGTGGCCTTGTTGTAAAATAGTGTCACTTAAATCCTAGGTTATGTAGGCCTAGTTTAATTTGTAGGTAGAAGCTTGATAAAATTAAATATTGAAACCAATAATTGTACATTTAAATTTTGAGCCTCCAAAAAACCTCAAGTGCTGAAATTTTTTCCCTGTCTGGAAGGCCCTGGAGAAACCAAGAAAAACCTTGAAGTTGCATCGAAAACCAGGAATTTTTATTATAATCCTTAATTTAAATTAATATTTTATGTTATGGTAGAAAGTATTTCTCAATAGAGCCAGAGCGGCCTGGATACCTCTACCTTATAGTTAATTAAACCTCACACCAAAAGCGTTTTTCCAATCTTAAAATATCACTACAGTACTTTTTACTTTTCTTTTATCTGTGGTAGCATATTCTTTATATATAGGACAGTGTATCAGCGAATTGAAGCCGAAAAGCAGATCAAGAGAATTGTTGGAGGCGTAAACAACTAGAAATTAAAGCATTTGAGGCCAAAAGAGCTAAATGTTTAGCTGAAACAGCTAAAATAACTGGTGACATCAATAATTTTATTGCAAATTTGAATAAAAAATTTTGAAGTTTTTAAAATTTAAATGTTTTATCTTTACTTTTATTTACTTACTTTCTTACAAAAAACAAACATTTTTCTTTTAAAAAAACTAAAAAGATTTTATATTTCAATTTGAAAAACTTTAAATAAATATATGCATTAAAAAGATCCTTAAAAAACAAAAATAAGATAAAAATAAAATGTAAAACTAGATACAGATGTGGACCTAATTCAAGACAAAATAAGTGACCCTAGTTAATCACACTTAGTGGCCCCAAGTATTGACCATCTATCGTTTAATACAGTCGTCAATGAAAACATGTCGACAGTAACTTGTTTGATTATCTAACAATATAATATTAGTATTTACCAACGTAAAAATTAAGATATCCACAAGTTTAACATATTTTGTGGTTGGTATTTCATGTCCCTCATTTCATGGAATGACCCATAAGATTAAATTATTGAATAGAAAATTACTATGTGGGCATATTTTTCTTTTATTTATTTCTTACCCTAGTTTACAAATTTTTGTGTTCAAGCTTACTCTGTAATAAACAAGTCCTCTACCCAGCAGTGAGTAAAACCCCAGAAGAATCATGATGGTAAAACCAAAATCAATAACTATTGGAGTTATCACTTAACTGGGAACTTAGTCAAGATAAAGGGAGCTTACCAACAAGTTTATTTAATGGTTCCAACCTATTAGTTCAAAACAAACAAATAAGAAAAATGTTTACTAAATCAGCAGTTTCTGAAAGCTTAAGATAATTATGGCCAAGTAATGAATAGTAATCACAGCAATCTCGGTGGCCTAGTGCAGTGTTCCACAAATTATGTGCCGCAGCACACTGGTTTATTGCAGTGGCAAATTAGGTATGCTGTAGGCCATAGGCCAGAATGCCACACATCACATTTCAATAAGAAAACGAACGAGATTGGTACAAGCGGCAGCATTGGCAGCCATGCGTTCATATTTCTTACTTAGGCTACACATACTTATTAATAATTTTAAATGCATCTGTAAAAATCAAAAACTTCATCGTGAAGTTGGATGTTTTACCCAAATTACTAATGGTTTAAAGGAAAGGCTTCCAAATGTTAAAGAAGCGGGAACAGAAAAATAACTTAAGCCTTTAATTTTTGAACATTTGAAGTTACTTCCGGTGAGAGTTAGTCTTTACACTGTGTTTGGAACTAGGAAGGTTTTAATTTTAGGGGAAGTGCACCCACATTTGTATGGAGGTAAAGTGAAAAACTACCCCCCTCAGTACATCTGACTGAGATCAAACCCTGATCTCTGTCTTCGCAGTCTGGTCTATTGCGAGAGTAGTGCCTTAGAGCATGTGGCCACATAAACAAGTTAAAAGTTTGGATGTCCTGCAGTATTTTTGTGTCTGCACCTATTAGTTTTAATTTAGTGGACTTGCGGGGGTAAAATTCTTGAACAAATTTAAAAGGACACATAAGTTTGAAAACTGAGCTTTTAAGGCTATGGATGGCACACTTAAAGTAAAAATAAAATTTTAAGAATCGGCTAATTAAGATGACATGACTGGTGAATATCATGTTAAGTTTTTACATCATTGTCGCTAAACAACTGTTAAAGCTGTACAACTAGAGAAAATAGTTTAGTTTTATTTGTTTGAACAATATTATTTTAAACTAAATTATTATCGGCAGCAGTGGTCTAAGGTGCCTCTCACAACAGAGGGGAATGCCGATGATGGGGAAAATCAGAGTTTGAATCCATACTAGTTATAATGAGAGTTTCTTACTCATTCCTAACTCCCTTTAACATAAGAGTAGGTAGTAAAACGTAGTTTGAAATAGGGTGGAAAACCCACTAAAATATGGTTCAATAATAACCAAATGATTAGTTCTATCTCACAATAATTCTGAACTTTATTTATGTAATGCAATCTTTTAGTGGTTCAATATGATCTCATTAAAATCTAACTTAGTTCGCACTACCCAATAGCCCATCATTTTAAGCTCAAATCCTTAAACTCAGTCATAGAGTTACACAAGTTCAGAATGTATATCTTAAAATATTATTACGTTAATTTATGATCTAAATATAATAATGTTTGTAATGGACACATAATACCATCATCTTCTTCAAAAAAATCTTTGAACCTTTTGCTAAATGCTGTCATTCACACTATACCTTGATTTTCGTTAATAAGCAATGGGTTTGGAAGTCTTTTATCGTTAGCAATAAACCTCTTATATATCACAAAATTTTGTGAAAGATTTGCATCTAGCTTATTTCCAATTGAGACACAAGTATTTCTCCAAATAATAGTTTTTTTCCTTAGCAAGTGGAGTAAAATTTTCTAGTCTTTCCAGGATATATAATTAATTTTAGACTTGTCATTTCTGAAGGTTTTGTTACTTCTTTAGACCTCAATCGCTGGCAGTGTGTCCTATACTTTTCAGTATTATTTTTTTTCAAGTCTTCTATTTTTGCTTCAGCTTTCTTTAACTTTCTGAATAAGATACTTCTATCTCTTCTAACCTTTTTCCTTCCTGATAATTTTCTTTCATTTAGTTTACAGTTTGTACTTGTAGAAGAAACAGTATCAGGTACAGGATTACCTTGTTGACAGATATTATCTTGATTTTCGTCTTCACTAGATGGAGTTTTTTTTCCCCAAGACTTTCTGTAATTTAGTAGCAGCTTTTATGAGCTTTTGGTAATTTTGTGAATTTTTTTTTCCATTATCTTTGTTTCACTCTCACCTCTAATTTTGTCATATTTTTTTATTGATTTCACAAGTCCCATTTTCCTTTTTACACTTGCATTTCATTATTTCTTTTTCTTCTTTTGTTCGTATTTGATAGGATCACTTTTGTAATGCTTTCATCTTCAATTTTTTGATTTTGTAGCTTTTTTCTACAGCTAACTTATTTCTTACTTTAAGCCTATAATAAACATATGGTAAGTCCAAAATCTATAAAATTGGCATGGATCATATATATCATTTGCTATTAATATTTTCTTAATCCAAATATCTTGAATGTAGGCTTCAATAAATCAACCAGGATAGTGATGCTTGATAAAAATATTCTTTAGGAACTCATCTTAATGTAAGTAGATCACAACAATGCACATACAAAATATTGTTCCAGAATATCCAAGCCATTGACTCTACCACAACAAAATGACCAGGGGAATGATTCTCAAACCATACGGCAGCTTTTGTACATTTATATATTAAAATATTTGGCATTGAATTAAATGTCTAGTATTTTTTTAATTTGATACTAACACACTACATTCACACAGAATCGACATTTTGTAATAAAACACTAATCTTATATATAATTTTCAGTTTTGTGTGTTGGGAAATGTGGTTGGGAACAGCCAGGGAATGACATTTTGAAGGCATTTATATTTAAAAAATAATGTTTTTTATTTTAAATTTTGCTCAAGAACTTGCTAAATACATTATTTAACTTTGAAATAATGCAGTTACTACCCTAGAGAAACTTTGTTTTTCTAAAATTTGAAAAAGACCTACTTTTCCCTTCATCTGAGAATGACTGTACACGCATGCTTGAACAGCTTTGCTATCCCGGCGCTGTACGCTGAAAATTTGAAGGGAATTTGACTTTGGGGATATGCTGGTATGTCACTTGTTTTATTTCACTGGCAAGGTTCTGTCCAATAATAAGGCACCGTAAATGTACATTATTAAAATGTAAATTCAAGAAAAGGTGTTAGATGACTGGTAATACAACACAGGTTTATCCAAAATGTTCTAATTGTTGGAAACAATCATGAACTGAGAATATTTTATAAATAAAAGTTAATTCAAGGAAACATGGGGTTTGATGACCGACACTATAACACACAAGTTGATGCAAAATTTTAAAAAGGTTCTAGTTGTGTGCAACAATCATGAAACTGGAATGTATATGAAATAAACGCTAATTCAAGAAATTCTATCGTACCTGACCATTGATCATTTTAACTATCTCGGATGTTTGTCACGTGGAAATCCTCCAACAGTACTTGCCTGGTGAACTGAATTAAAGATCATATGAAAACTAGGCACCATAATTTGGGAGGTCCTTAAACTCTTTTACCGGTCGCTTCTCAGGATTTGGCCAGCATTGGTGATTCTTCTATTTACTGAGGTTACACTTAGCTTCTCGTGTGGCCATTCACTACTCTCTCCCCTTTCCCGAAAGTTTTACCAGAGGAAAAAACAGTATCATGTTTACCTTGTTTACAAAAAAATATGTATATATATTATATACAATAATTAGAATTTTAATTCTTGCCAGAGGGCTTAGCGAATATAATGACTGCACCTCTGGAACATTTATAATTTGAAAGAATCTCACAATTAATCTTATCTAAATTAATATAAACTTAAATTTACCTAAAATGACCAGCCTTAGTAATATAATAATATATTTATAAATATACCCTCTGGCTGCCTTGCAAATCCAGGATACCTTCTGTCTAAAGTTGCATAATAAAACATGCCAGGATCAAAACTGTCGCAAGGAGACTTTTGCACCATCTGACATATTCACACCAACCCTTTTCAATACTCGATAGCTCCTTTATTTTGTGATACCAATATCCCACCCCTGATTAGAACGATTTATAATAGGCCTGAGGTCCGTTAGTCCCTGACACAGTGTTGACTGCAAAATAGCTTCTATTTTCAATCTGTCTGTAAAAAATGAGAACTACTTCAGGAAAGGGAAGGGAATTTAATAAATGGTAAGAAAATAATGGCAACCCTTTAATAATTTTTCCTAAATTACATGTGTGATCATTTTTAACTAGTAAGGTTTTGCTGTTGTTGAAAGCTACAAGCAAATCTAAAAATTAGAAATCCAGGGTTCGTACAATCTGGAAAGTCAGGAAAGCTTTAAAAAAAAGTCAGGGAAATGACAATTCATGTCACACTTCAGTTTTATCGGAAATTGTAAAGCTGCAGAAGCAATGGTGTTGCCAAAAGTGAAAGTAGTGTAGTGGCTCGAAGAAACCCTAACACTTTTGTTATGAAAGATAATATAAATAAGGCTGAAGTCACTTGGGATTTGCAAGTTGTTGACAATAAAATGTATTTCAATTCGTGCAATAATTTAAGTACAATTTTTCAGTTTGTTTCCCCGAATGCTCCATTGCCAGTGCTTTTACTCTTGGTGGAGACAAGGCTGCATATTTCATTGTGCATGGCTTGGCTTGGCTCCATTCTTTCATGACAATTTACTGGACCGCCTAAAATCATGTAACAACTTTGTAATTTGTTTTGATGAGGCATTGAATAAAGTTATTTAATGAGGGCAAATGGACATTGTATTCAGATTCTGGGACAAGGAAAATCCTAAAGTTGTCAGTCATTGCTTAGACAGTGTTTTTTGTTAGATAGAAGCACCGCTGAGGAATTACTGAAGCATTTCTTGGATGGTATTTCTCCTCTTCCAGTCTCTTAAGTTTATACAAGTGTCGATGTATGGCCCAAATGTCAATTTAAAGTTTATAACACTTCTTCAGGAACACATCAAATATTTCACAGACAATGAAGTATGTATTTTGATAAATCTGGGGACATGTGACCTTCATGTTGTTCATGGTTCCTTGAGAAAAGGAGTGGAACCTGTCAATAGGGATATACATTTCTTATTGTGTTACATGTTCTACCTGTTCACTGACTACAGATCGTCAAGCATGGTTTACCCAATTGACAGGGTTTACAACTTTTCCTTTGAAGTTCTGTAGTGTGCAATGATTAGAGAATGTAACATGCTTTCAAAGGGCATTACAAATTTGGGACCACGTTAAGTTTTTCATAGAAGAAAAGCTTCCTAAAACAAAACCTGTAGGGATACTAAAAAGAGCAGCCTGTGATCCATTCCTGAAGTATATAGGCTACTAGCTTTCTGCAAAACAATTGCAGATTGATTTCAGCCTTTCCTTTTTGATAGGGTTTGATATATTTTGTTATTTTTCCATCATTTTCCCTGAACTGATTGGCACAAGACGTCTGCTTTCTTATTCTTCCATGAGAGGTGAGGCAAGGTCGGCTGTAAGGGAGGAGGAGACCGAAATAAATGTAATTAAATTAATATTTCCACATGAATAGTACCATAAAATTATAGTGGAAATTTTGTGAGGAGTTGGTCAGGGAACTTGGGAAAATAGTCAGGGAAAGTCGAGGAATATTTTTTTACAAATACTGTAGGAACCCTGAAATCACATATTTTTGAATTTTCTAACTTGATAATGCCCATTAGCGAATTGAATTTCCTAACATGATTGTGCCTATTAGTGAGTTGAATTGCCTAACATGATGGTGCCTATTAGCGAATTGAATTTCCTAACATGATAGTGCCTATTTTCGAATTGAATTTCCTAACTTGATATTGCCAACTATAGCAAATTGAATTTCCTAACTCGATAGTGCCCATTAACGTAAGTTATTCACATTACTAGCTCCACTTTGTTCATTGTACTTTAAACTACAGTCTTTGGCACCGCTTTATTTGTAAATTTAGGGGAAATGAGAAAAAATATGTTAAACATTTTTATATCAAAGGCCAACATTTTTAGAAAAACACAAATTTCTTCCTAAGAGTACAGCATTTTACCAATTTTTTTATGCATATCATTAAATCAGAAATAAAAGTAGGCTATAAAGAAAATTCAGCTAACAACTTTTGGTATAGACTAAACTAAATACTAGTTTCCCAAAGAAACTCCCAATTTATAACCATTATTATTTAGGTATGCTGAACCCTGGTTTTTCTATCAAGCCCACTTTCAACTACCAACATTGATTGAAATTTAACATAAATTTGGTATCCAAGAAATATGTTTTATTTGATTTATTAATTAAATAGTTATCAAAATCTTCCATTAATACTTCCATATGGATTACTGTAAAATTTATTCATTGTCTTTGTCTTATGTTGTCATTGATTATTTCCCTGCACAATGTTTGAAATGCACATGCTTATATCCTCCATACAGCTCCACTCAAAATAAAATATGTTGAACATGTAATGCCTTTTTCTATAAAAGATGTTCCTTATTGGATTCTAACTTGTAAAAATTAATAGGCTTAATCAGCCTGAAGGGGCTGGTAGAATAACTAATAACTGTACACATATTTATGTTGTTTTTCAACCTGTCTAATGTGAGGGACCTATTGTATGTTGCAGGTTTCTAAAGAAGAAATAGCAAAATTAGTCCAGGGATTTGAAAAACAGGAATTATTGACGTCATCCGGTGTGACGCTGGCGGGTAACCGCTACATCTACCTTTCCGGTACAGACAGAGTGATAAGAGCAAAATTGGGCAAAGTAGGCGTACATTGCATGAAAACACAACAGGGTGAGTTTAGCCATACACTTTATTTTCCAGACTATATAGCATTAGCTTTTGGGCAGTCTATTAACAATGCATTAGAATAGGCAGTCTATTAACAATGCATTAGAATAGGCTGCAGTTCATCATTACAACCCACTTTTTTATCCTTAACTTTGTTTTTTCTCATTCGCTATGAGGAAAATTTGTATGCCTATTTCAATAGAACATAAACTTATTAGGCTTACTTACTCTATTTATTGTGGACTTAAAACTAGGGCCCAATTTGTCAATCGTTATATTTACTCTGTAATAAATAGTGCATCTCTAAGGTGGTTTTTATCAGAACATTTCTTTGTTAATAAATCATACACACACGAGATAAATTAGTTTCCATGTTTTGGATAAAGTGCAAGACTTTTTTTAATCCCAAATATAGTAAAAAGATTGCTACACATCTAATAGAAAATTATATAGAAAATCTGGAAAAGTTAGGAAAAATGTACACAATTATTATAAATATTTTTGTTATGATTTGTAAAAGATTAAGTAGAAGAGTGGATTATAACATAGTTTAAATAATGTGTTGAACATCCAATGGTGAATAGCGCTAACATATTTGTCATTGATTATTCAAATTTCATGGTGTCAAAGAGCAAGTGCTCTGGCACTCTAATTGAATTGGAACATAAATACGTTCAGATATTGGATAATCAAACGTGTTCTATCAATTGCCTCGTATGCTAAGCAAGTTTCACTATTACAACCTTGTTCAAGTAACCCATGTACCTGATGGTGTCTTTCTGACCATTAGACACCTTTTTAATTTATCATACTTTTATTATTTTTTAGTAGAAATAATAAATTCAAAATGCTCGTTTTGAACTTTTAATAACAATAAATGTAGAGATAACATTATAAATCTTCCATAGTTTTATTGATCTTGAATAATTTTACTGCCATTTAATTCTCAAATTTCTATTTATCAGCTGCAGCTGCATGCCATTTTAATGAGTGTACTGGTGTTCATAATTTTTAGTGATGGGCCAATATCTTGCTCGATACTCTCAATTCATCTCCTCGATACTCGATACCCTATTCTATACCATTCAACATAAAATTGAATAAATCCTTATTTTGTAATCAAAGAAATTAGGTCAAAGGAAAATGCTTAATTTGTTTGAATTTATTTGTTTCTGTGTCTCACAAAATGAGGAAACTAGCCAATTAGGCTATTTAAACAAATTAAAACAAGATTCAACCAGACAAAAATAACATTTACATTTAGTATTAGGCCTTCAATAAGAAATGTAATTACTTATTATTTAATAAAATATCATGAAACTCTGTTTTTTATAGACACATAGGCATATTTAATTATGTGTAGAATTTTATTATTTGTTAAGTTATAGGCTGACTATATGTCAATAAAATAAACACGATTGAGGAGTTAATCACATTGAGTACTAAAGATTGGTATCGAGATCTTCAGCGCATAGCATTGAGAATCACCCAGCACTTTTTATTTTCTAATTTTTTGCCAATATAACGAACTGAAGGACCTTGACTGGTATTTTTGTGGTAAATTGATAAGTTTATATTTATGTATTCCATTTATTCTACTCAATGTATTTGAATTCCATTATTAAAAATTATTTCCTATCCCTGTTAAATGCTTGGCTGGAGTAAATATCTAGTCTGTGGGCTGTATGCTGTGTACGATTGAATTCTCAATATCGCAGCTCCTATACAATCTTCAGAATATTGATTTAGATACTTTCGTAACAATATGCGGTGTATTATTCGTGGTTTCATTAGAAATCAATTAATTGGTCCATTAATAAACAGATTTCACTATTTTTAAATAGCTCTAAGCTTTTACAAAGTCAAAATCCTACAAAGCAACTGTCACTTTGGCTTTCACTTTGTTCTTATTGAAACACAACTTGTTTGAGAGTTACTTGGGTGTATTTGCAATCTTCACATGTGTTTTATCTCCACTTTTTTTACACCAATATACAGTGTTGCCTACACATTCGGTGGTGTAGTTAGATAATGCATCAGTTTCATGTTGAGCTAGACTGCCGAGGGTGGGGAGATTTAGGTTCAAATCTCGCTCGGGTGAGCCGGGGTTGATTTTTCCTAACTGGTTTTCCACTCTTCTTCCATGCGAATTCGGTTACACTTCCTCTATATTCAACCTTCCCAATTCATAACCCATTAACATGATTAGAACTTAAGTGTATAGCCCAAACAAGCTAAAAAAAAATTAAATTGGTGGCTGGTAGTGATAGTCGGGTGTAAAATATTTCTGAGAAGTAAATTAATAGTATTGCAAACTATACACTCCATACACCAAAACAAATTTTTCATAATATGTTATCTAGATTGAGTAAGCCTCACTAAAAAACATAAATAATAGCTTTGGCTATTTGATTCTTAAATAATTCATGTTGAATTTACTATAATAACAATAAAAGCTCCAATCAGGGGAATATATAACCACTTTCATGACTGTATCTTTGGGTACTCTACAATATTTTAATGCAGTAAAAACAATATTTAAAAGGGGCACAACATATTTTGTACTATTTCCATATGTACTGTATCCTGTATGTTAATAATATATTATTTTTACTGTACAGAGAGAAAACTATGAATTAAACTGGTTTCATGTAGTATATTTACTTATTCCTTCAATTATTGGGTAGTGAATGCTATGTGGTTTCCCAAACTCTTTATAATTTTGAAATCGTGTCGCACTAAATGTTATTTTGATGAAATTTATTTAACTCCCTTACAATCATAATAACTGTACAAGTGGCAGCAATAAGCCAAAACTACGAGTCGAATGTGGCTGCGTTATCTGATAACTCGGGATCTTAATAAAATCACACATTTGTAGTCGACGATTTCTGCACGTTCGTCATAGATAATTTTTAAATATAATAAAAAAATCACTAGCCAAGATATTAAAAATATTTTTTTTAATTTTTTTATTTAACATTAATTTTTAGGCTTTGAAAATTTAAATTGCTTGAAATAGAATAAATCACTGAAAAGAACATAAAAAACTGAGTAAATGACAAAATTTACAAAAAAAACTAACTTTAGATTTTACACTCAAATTGGGTTATACATAGCAGCTGTTTCAATGACCATCAACTTTAGCAGGGTTATACATAGCAGCTGTTTCAATGACCATCAACTTTAGCAGGGTTATA
>CABFWB010000477.1:65823-82299 GCA_902151455.1 Timema bartmani | reverse complement strand
TGATCACTCTGGGTTGAGCTGTCAATAAATATTGCAAGTATTTCTGTGTCTTGAATCACAGCTTTCCTCTTAGTAGCCATGTTTACAAACAAGGCCAAAGATAAAACTCATAAAGTAAAAAGTTATAAAATAATTTTCAGGTTCGATATATCGCAAAGACAAATAAAAGTAGCTTGAACATACGAGAATGCAGTGGAAATAAAATCTACCCTATCTGTTGACTTAATACTGAACTAAGAGCTCGAAAACATGGGATCGCTGTGAGCGACGCTGGCAAGTTTAGCAGATATTTCGTGCATCGCTCTGAGCGACGTTGGCACTCAAAGGGTTAAAAGACCAAGTATAGCTTAAAAATCTTATTTAAAATTAATTTCTTTCAAAAAATTGTTTTAAACATTTGTAAAAATAGCCAATAACTCAATACCATAATTCACAATCATTTTTTTTTAATCACTGGAAAATTTGTTAAATCAATTTATATGTACAGTATTATATTTTCTATGTTTTTAGTTAGGTGGTATACCAAATAAATTTATGAGAACAATAATCAATCCCATTAGTACATTTCTCTATCCAAACCACAGGATAAAACAAATTCACAGAGAGAAAATAAATACCTAACTTTAAACACTTGTAAACAACCAGAGGCAATACAACATATCACATCAATGTAAACAACCAGAGGCAATACAACATATCACATCAATGTAAACAACCAGAGGCAATACAACATATCACATCAATGTAAACAACCAGAGGCAATACAACATATCACATCAAATATATTGATTTTTTAATTAAAGACTAAATATATAGACTATTTTATTTCTATCCATTGTCAAATAAACTATTTTCACTGAATCTTTAGATTTATAAATATTTATATTTTTTTTTTTTACAGTAAAATTAGTAGCTATTAAAATGAATGGGTTGTTAGATAGGCTACATTTATTTAAGTAAGGTATGTTGGTGTGATAAAAATGATAACCAAACTTTGTGACCCTCCGCTTTATAAAATGGTTAGTCGCTTATGTATATAAATGTTGTGGTTGTTGAGATATTCCTACTACTGCACTCTAGGGATGAAATTAAGAAACTAAATCAAAAAGGATGCTTACCTCAAATATTATTCATGTAAACATTTGCATAATAAATGCAAATTTTGTTTAAACATAAGGGAATTTGTCTGTAGACTTGTTTCACATTTATAAATAAATACCTATATTCTTTCATTTTATAAACCTAAAAATAAGTAAGAATAACTACGTTGGACTTGAAACAACTTTTGGGGCTTTGAAATGGAAGCTATTACGTGTTTAGTGAAAACACAGTTAATGAAAAGTAATTGTCATTAATAATTGCTACCTTTCATGGTAAATGGATTGTAAATCTGCTTAGTCTATGGAGGATATTCTACTTGAAATAAGTTATATTATCAGGGTGTCTACCATCTGTAAAAATCGGGGAAAACTGGAATTACCCAGGAATTTGAAGTGATCAGGAATAAGTCGAGAATTTAGTAATTTACAGCAAAATATCCGGGAAAATATTGTTTTAATCAAAATATGAAATATAATAATTAAATCAGTAAATTACAATATGATTCAAACTGTCTATTTTTTTAGTAGCTGTATAGTATATTTTATAAATTTCTAATTCCTGGTAGACTATGATAATAAAAATAACATGTTTATTTAGATATTAAAACTTATTATGAATAGATTAATGAAAAAAGGGGGGCATATCAAAGGGTGTGACATTGTTGAGTCGGGAATTTTAAGAAATGATCAAGGAAAATCATGGAAAAAGTTGGGAATTTCATTGGTCAAGTTGAGTAGACATGATTTTATGCTGACAATTTACTGTTATTTCTATTTTAGAAAAAAAATTATTTTGTCGAATATTTTTATGCAGTTTTTAAAAGATTTTAAATATGATGTAGGCTAAAATTAAATTTAAGATTATGTACTGTATATATAGTAACTTGTATTTGAAAGTATTTTGTTAGGACTTTTATATATGGTTTCATTAATGGACTCTATTGATATTTTTATGGTTCAGTACAAAACCTATTTGTGGTATAAATTTCTTGTAGGGCTTTGGGACATTTATATAATAAAATGGTAAAGTCAAGAAATTTGCTCTAAAAATTGATGATAATTCAGGGAATTTCATGCAATAGAAATAATTATTATAAAGTGGCCGACATTTTGCTACTGATATTCTCTACTGAAAAGTGACATTTGATTAACAAAATAGTCCATTTTAGAATATGGTTATTTAAATGCTGAAACAAATATCACATTTGTTATTTTTATGGACGTGGAAATGCGAGCAGTTCCTGTTGAATAGTCTGACTCACCTTAGGACATTAAGCTTTCAGCATTTTATGGTGTAGTGGTTGTGTAGTTTTTTCCTTAGGTACAGTACTATATTAGTGGAATGATATTGGCCAAACAAGATCAATTCTTTCATGATTATATGTTATTTCTTCTAGTGGCTGGTGTGGAGGAATATTAGTGCTCAAATTTTTTGGAATATGTGACTGCTCATCCATATTAACTGTAGTTAAAAAAAGTTTTTATCCAAATATGATGGTTGCATTGAGAGTAGCATTGATGAAAATGCATCTCTTTTAAAAATAATGGGACAGTAGATCTATATTCTCTGACAACAAAATCCCAGCAAGGCTCAGAAAATCAATCAAGTGTGTAGGGGATATGCTTGTGCAGGGCTAAAGAACCAATTAATTTTAGCAGTACATTTCTCCCACTAATATAAAAGATCAAGTACATTTTCAAATCACACATTAGCACATGCTATTTTCTACTTTATCTTTTCTAATCTATTATATACTCTATTCTACCCTTCGCACTTGACCTCATTTTCCTTTGTCCACCTTTTCAGAGTCGTCGACATTACATACTTATTTCACAAACATGTTCACCATTTTAACTGACAAGTTAAAAATATTCTACAACTTGATATTTTTGGTTTGAATATAAACCTCAAGGCCTAGAAATCTTGATATTGATGTTTAATTCATTGATTGTGTTTTCATTTATTATTTCCAGCTGTTGTTGTCTCGCTATATGAAGATCCAATTCAACCCCAGCAGGCTGCCTCTGTAGTGGAAAAGCTAGGGGACTACTTAGTGTCCTGTGGATACTAGAGGTGTGCTTAATATTTGAGTATATAATAAAGTAATATGGTGGTGATAGGTCCAAGTATTTTCATAAATGTGTATTGCTTTTTGTAACTCTTGAGTTAAGTTATAAGTATATTTGTATGGTCCATTTAATGAATAATGAATTCTCTGCAGGCCTTTCATAATGCTGAACTTTAAGAGAACTAATGTTAATTGCTATAATTTTGTTGCAGATAATGTATAGACTATTCTCCTGTGGTGATAAAAGCATAACTTCAGAGCAGAAATGGTCGTATTTGTCAATACAGCGAACAGTAATGTGCATCATGGTTCTGGCTAAAATTTCGGTTTGAGTTAAAACTCATCTGAGGATAAAAAAGAAAATCTTGAACTGCATTTTTCTTTATTCTGACAACCTTGAGTGAGGAATAAGCCATGGTCTCCGAAATCTTTGCGCTTGACTGGTTTCTGCAAGGTACATCTTAAGTGTCAACGCAGTTACAAGATGTGCTTTGAGGAACTTCCACAGAAAAAGAATAATTGGACAAGTTATTTTGTAGCTGATCCTAGAATGCCCATTGCATTTGATACAAAGTCGTTAAGGTTTTTATAATCTCTAGTCTGCTCTTTCTAACCTGTTTCAGTCCCATCCTCCCTGCTGTGTTTCAAACAAAATTTTAATTCAAAATATAGACATTTAGCAATGTCTTTGAATCTTCCCTCGCTTGTAAGCCTGTAATATTCATTCCTTATCTGTGTCAAGATGTCATCGCTTGGATGAGTGTAAGTGGAGCTTCAATGGAAGGCTAACATGATGTGATGTGATCTGTCATTTTTATAATGGTTTGCAGACTTTATTATGAATAAAAACTACAAAAAAGTTATTAATAATTAAAGCCAAGCTCAGTAGAGCTATAAGTTGTCGATGGATTCCGTGAGATGTTTGATTTTTACTACGGTCTAATTTAAAACAATAAGTAGCTTTGTAAACAATTTTGACATTTCTGGAACGTTTAAATTTAAAAAAATGTAGGTGACTCAAATTTGTATAAAGTGTGGTGTAATTTTTTGGGGTTGAGTGGCTGATATTATTGCCTGCAAGGGATCTCTCTAAGATGTTATAAATGGGGGTATATGTTTATTTTTGCAAAACTTGTTTTTTTATGTCATGCAATAGATGATATCAATGTTTTCTCATAACAAGAAGGTTAGGCTAGCCTGGGCACATGTTGGCACTCCCAAAACGTTCCCAGGCGGCCATTGTGTGCCAATCAGTGAGTTTCTACATTTTGTACATTTCAATGATGCTGTACTACAATATTTTGCATGATTCTTCAACTTAAAATAAAGTGTACTGTTCCCTTTCAGGGCCCCCAATAAAATTTATGAAATTATAGTGTTTTGAAGTTTGATTTCCTCAGGGTTTAAATATTATTTTTAATGTGTTTCCTCAGACATTTTTTCTCAGCCAAAAATTATTGATCATATTTAAACTCATATTTTATTATGTTTCATTAAAGAGTTTAATGTTTTAGTTTGTGTCTCAATTTGAAATTAGCTGTCTATATGATTGGCTCATTTCTATCCCAAACATCTCCTTTTAAGTAATAAGTACTTATTAGGATTTACATTAGGTATTTTATTTTTCTTGTGGGCACAAGCACACCTGCTTCTGATCAAGTGTTTGGTGAAGTTTGAAATTATTGTTCTTTATATTTTGGAAGCAATGTCTCAAAAATATAACTTAACTTAATTTTGCTTAAAATGTAAAAATGCTCAGATATGTAGTTATGAAGGCCATTGAGTCATCATATTATATATATAGTCTGGCTTATCATTGACAATACAGTTGGAGTTTAAATATTTGGGGGGGTCTGTTGTGGGTGTTACTTTCTAAATAGTTTTCCAGTCTCCCTCTACACACATGTGGGTACATTTAATCTAAATTCTACGTTTCTATTAGCAAATGCCTATATAAATGGGGGTATATGTTTATTTTTGCAAAACTTGTTTTTTTATGTCATGCAATAGATGATATCAATGTTTTCTCATAACAAGAAGGTTAGGCTAGCCTGGGCACATGTTGGCACTCCCAAAACGTTCCCAGGCGGCCATTGTGTGCCAATCAGTGAGTTTCTACATTTTGTACATTTCAATGATGCTGTACTACAATATTTTGCATGATTCTTCAACTTAAAATAAAGTGTACTGTTCCCTTTCAGGGCCCCCAATAAAATTTATGAAATTATAGTGTTTTGAAGTTTGATTTCCTCAGGGTTTAAATATTATTTTTAATGTGTTTCCTCAGACATTTTTTCTCAGCCAAAAATTATTGATCATATTTAAACTCATATTTTATTATGTTTCATTAAAGAGTTTAATGTTTTAGTTTGTGTCTCAATTTGAAATTAGCTGTCTATATGATTGGCTCATTTCTATCCCAAACATCTCCTTTTAAGTAATAAGTACTTATTAGGATTTACATTAGGTATTTTATTTTTCTTGTGGGCACAAGCACACCTGCTTCTGATCAAGTGTTTGGTGAAGTTTGAAATTATTGTTCTTTATATTTTGGAAGCAATGTCTCAAAAATATAACTTAACTTAATTTTGCTTAAAATGTAAAAATGCTCAGATATGTAGTTATGAAGGCCATTGAGTCATCATATTATATATATAGTCTGGCTTATCATTGACAATACAGTTGGAGTTTAAATATTTGGGGGGGTCTGTTGTGGGTGTTACTTTCTAAATAGTTTTCCAGTCTCCCTCTACACACATGTGGGTACATTTAATCTAAATTCTACGTTTCTATTAGCAAATGCCTACTATTTAGCTTGCTAGACTCTACAAATTACCCGCATAATCATTACATGGTGTTAGCAACAATTAGTTAAATTACATTTCCATATGAAAATCGCATAGTAAGACAATTATTTGTGTCGAATTCAAGTGGAAAATTAATATCCAAATGATGTTTATGTATGTGCATATCTTCCCCAATATTTATATATATATATACGCACACACACACACACACCTTAATTTGGTATGAATGGCCATTTGAAGCAAATTTACAAAAAATATATATATATATTTTTTGCAGTCTACCTTGGTAACTTTTATGAGATTAGTGTTATTCTGATGTATTTATAATATCAATCAAGTGTCAGATATCCATTCGTAAGAAAATTGAAGTACAATGAATTAATATTTGGTTCTTGTATATACATTTGATATATGAAACTAAAAACAAATGTAATAAAATAAACTTCTGGTTATCTGCGGGGAGGGAGGGGGGGATATGTTTTTGAAAAACGCCACATCGATGGAGAATACAGGTCTATCGATTGTTTAACTCGCTAAATCCCTAGGGGAGAAGAGAGACAAGATTTATGCAAGGGGCGCTGCACTGGAGTGTGTCCATAACCTGCTTAATTATCTGGAGCAGGAAGATCACACGATCCTATCTGACAAACTGTTGCTACGAAAAATACATAGTGGGATAGAGAAAAAGGAAGCAGCTGCATTGAAGCAGAAGACTAATACAAACTTTTTAAGTGATTTGTCCATTTTGAGTATACTTTATATTGATTTAAAGTGTTTTTTATGATCTTGGTGCATGAAATATAATGGGATGTTCATAAATGCAGTGATGATAGGTGAGTACTAGTTGGAATTGAGTGGGCTACAATCTCTTGTTTTACTAAATATGCGGATTATCCGCGACACTCATCCACTCCACTACCGCGGACAATCTGAAGTTAACTGTATTTATGAAATTGGGATATTAAACTGCAAGCTTAATTTATTTTCTTAAATGACTTACTGCAATCTCTTCACAGGATGGTAAATCTCTTGAAAATTCTACTTTGCAAAACCCTATTCCTTTAGCTTAATTTATGTTTGCGTACAGCTCTGAAGAGCTCAAGGATGCAACAATATTTTTCATATAATTTTTAACATATTATGCAAAGTGTAAACCGATGGATGGTATGAGCCTTTGGTAACCCAGGTCGCTTGTAAGAAAGTCATTTAAACACCAAAGATATTAATTGAAGCATATTTTTTCTTTTAAGTTTTATTATCCATCTGAGCCATCTCATTGAATTGGCAGTTTGTATTGTTTTAATTGTTGGAGTCTGATATATTGGTGTTTAAAAGCAAGCTGTAAAGATCTAAACAAACCTGTGTCTTTGTTTTTCCTTTGCTTGAATCCAAAAGTTTAAATGGAGTACTTTGAAATTTTGTGGTAATAATAGTTTGTTTTTATTTATCAAGAAGCTGCTTTGCATACTTAGCTTAGATCAGTCATTCATATAAAAAAAAGGGCTGAGAAAGAAATTTACTTTTGGAGGGAGGGGGGAGGAGGACATGATGTTTTGCTCAAGTTGAAGCTACTTTCTCACCAGCTGGGTGTTTACCACCCGGAAAAACTGGAATTGGCCAGGAATTTGAAGTGGTTGGGAATAAGTCTGGAATTTGGTAAATTAAAAAAAAACCTGGGAAAATGTTGTTTTAGTCAAAATATGATTTAATCAGTAAATTACAATGTGGTTAAAAAGTCTTTTTGTTTGTAGCTGTGTATTATATTTTATGATTTTCTAATTTCTAGTAGGCCTAGACTGATAATACAAATTAAAAAAAAGTTTATTTAAATGTTAACTTATTATTCATAAAAATATCAATAAAAACTTGGGGGGGAAAAGGGTTGAAGGGTGGGGGATATTTTAAGAAATGATCAGGAGAAATCTGAGAAAAAGTCAGGAATTTCATTGATCAAGTTGAGTAGACAGAAACAATCATTGATTGTAGTTATACTCCATTCACAGTAGGAATTACTCTCTGAAAGGTCTTTTTTCCTACCAATATCCTACTATATAATAGCTTTCTGGTAGTGAAAAAGGCCTTTGAGAAAACAATTCCTACGCTGAACAGTCTTTATGAACTATACAGTGTTGGCAATATTAAATGAAAGGAGGATGGTTTGGAAATCTTTGAAACTACACAGAATGTTATTTAATTTATACATTGAGAGGCACATATAATTTGAATGACCAAAGAGAGTTAATTCAGAAAATGATGGCTGGCTACTAAAGTAAATGAAACAGAGTATAGGTGCTAAAAGCAATAGCTTCATAAAGGAGCAGCCTACCAATCTTCAGATTAAAGGTGAAGCTGAATGTTTTTTCATTGGTAAACCCGTCAATTATCATATAGAAAGCTGTGTCTATTAATTCTCTAGAAGTTTTATCTTGCACCAGAAGCTCTACTTTCACAATATGTCTATTATACGAGGTGTGGCTATTAAATAACTGGACTGATGGTCCTTCCCCCACCCTGAGCTCGCTAGACAAGCCAGCAGGTCGCTCAGTTTGACTGTAGCAGTTGATTGAATTAGTCTACGCACTAGTGGCGCGTCGGAAAAATGCCAAGTGGTCAGACTGAGCAATGGGTTAACCTCAAGTTTCTTGTTAAACTAGGGAAAACTGCCCCAGAAGCTTATGCAATGTTGAAAGAAGTCTACGGGAATGAATGTTTATCCCGCACACAAGTTTTTGAGTGGTTTAAACGGTTTAAAGGAGAGCGTGAAACGACCGAAGACGATCGGCGCCCAGGACGGTCCTCAACGTCAAAAACGGAAGAAAACATTGAAAAAATTGATAAATTAATCCGCGCTGATCGTCGTCTGAGCACCTGAGGGCTTGCTGAAATGACAGGAATCGACAAAGAAAGTGTTCGACAGATTTTGCATGAATCATTTAACATGCGGAAGGTTTGCGCAAAAATGGTGCCGAAACTCCTCACTCCCGAGCAAAAGGAATCAAGACAGAACATTTGTACTGACATCCTAAACAACATCGCCACTGATCCAGATTTGTTAGACAAGGGGATTACTTGTGATGAATCGTGGTTTTTTACTTACGATCCCAAAAAAAAGCCAGGATGAGTAAATCCAAATTCAAAGCAATGATGATTGTCTTTTTCGACATTCGTGGCATTGTCTACGTTCACTGGGTACCCGAGAGTCAGACCGTCAATCAACATTTCTACATCGAGGTTCTGACGGCCCTACGTGAGTGTGTGAGAAGACGAAGACCCAATTTGTGGAAGACCAAGTCCTGGATCCTTCACCAAGACAATGCACCAGCCCATTCTGCCTTGTCTGTGAAAGCGTTCCTTGCAAAATACGGCATCACCGTGTTGGAACATCCACTGTACTCGCCCGACCTTGCCCCCTGTGACTTTTTTCTATTTCCCCAAGGTCAAATCGGCGCTGAAGGGGACAAGATTTGAAAGTGTGGAAGCGGTTAAAGCAAAAGCGACGGAGGTTCTCAACCAGCTGACAGAAGAGGACTTCCAGCACTGCTTTCAACAATGGAAACGTATGGAGCGGTGTAGGGATCGCCAAGGGGAGTACATTGAAGGCGATAAAACTTCTGCTGTAATTGATGACGAATAAAAAGTGTTATGACTTGAGTCCGGTTATTTAATAGCCACACCTCGTATAGTCACACTCTTTGAAATAATTTGGCCTTGTGTTTTCACCACCTCATTCTCTAAAGTGGACTGTATTTTAAGTTTGTACTATGCTTTGGTCAGTTCAAAGCTAGAATATGCTAGTGTTGTGTGGAATGCCATCAGAGATTTTAAAGCATTCAACGCAGATTTATTTCTGCTCGCTGTGAATCCCTGTGATACTCCTTTTACATTGACAATAGACTTAATAAGCTCTTAGGGCTCCAACATTTATTTTCGCAAAGATTTTATCAGGGGTATTCTGGTGCCTATGCAAAATTCTAAAATATTTTCTATGTATAGCTCATACAAACTCAGCCCTCTTGACCTTCGTATTAGCAGCGCTAACTCTAGATTACTAGCATTTAATTTTTATCAAAAAATAACTAAATTAGAGAGATATTTAAGGAATACGCTTTATCACTTAAGTACTTTCCATTTGTTTTCTCATATTATTTTTAGTTTTTAAATTTGTTTCATTGGAATTCTTATTTTGTAAACAATTTTTTTCAGTGCCAGCCTTTGACATCTTGGCTGTTGGTTAGCACTTTGAATAAAAATTAAGTTCTCACAGAGTGTTGGGCTCTTTGTACAAGGTCATGCTTAATGCTGAGATTTTAAAGTCAGGCCAGTCACATGATTGAATTCTCTCTCAATATCAGTCTTTTCATCCTAATCCCTCAGGTGTTAACTGTTTGTTTTTTTGCACACCCTACTACCCATTGGGTAATCCTTATACTTCCACTGAAGTTAGACTTTTGAGAATATGTACTCAGATATTTCGTGTGTTGATAGAGTAAAAAACTAGCTTCAATACACTGCTGGTATATGAATCCAAACATCACCTGCAAAGCAGATCAAAGTGACTGTCTTATTTTGTGTGTTCAATGCTAGTCACCCATCACCCATATGTTAAAAGTATTAACCAAAAATCTGTATGAAAATTTTACCCATGACTTGTCCTTGGATCATTGTCGAGCGTCGCCACATGAAACTAAAGGTCCAGGGTTTGAATAATGTGTGTAAGGATGGAGTTTAGGGGGGGCTATGGTGCTCAAATACTCCTCCACCCCCAAAATTTTCCAATATATTGGATATGAAGCTTAATGATGGCCTAATATCAAACTATCTTACTTTTAGGGATATCAATTTTCCAATTTCCCAAAGGAGGATCCAAATTCCTGGAGAAGCACTATTCTAAATAGCTGTTATATATTTTTCTAATATTAAATGGTGGAGAGGAATGTGGAAAGTATCTTAAAAAAACTTTTTTTTTTACTTGCCTCCTACCCCTCTTCAACAAGTCTCTAAAGTTTTTATTAGGGTTTAATAGTAGGTCTGAAAATCTCGTCATAAACCTACAATTTTGTTACCACCCCTCTCCCGATCCTTCCCAAATTACAAATTAAACTCTTCCTATACCAATGGTTTGTTTTTGTGTGAACTTAGCAAGGTTCCATTCGTTCAAAAGCTGACCTTATGTTAAGGTTTTTAGAACGGTTATAGATATTCTTTCAGATTGCACTATACCACTGGTGTGAGCTGGGATAGAGACCGCCCTGTCCTTGAACGTACACCCACGAAGGTGAAGGTTCTCTTAAGGTCGGGTCGATACCTCCCGCCAGACCGCTCAACGCAGTCCTACCATCTCTCTCTACTAATCAATGAAACTGCAATACGAGCGCCGCTTTATTGTCGAGTCCTCTTGTTTTACACACATTCTGGCGCGGCGCCGTTATAGCTGGGGGGGGAAATATATTTAATTAATTCCTACTCTTTCTCTTAATAATATTGTAGCAAAATATTAGATGACACTAAATTTCCAAGCAATATTGAGAACTAGTTTTGTAATTATTTTTTTTTCACTGTTCAACCATCGAATAAATCTGTAAAATACAACCTAAGGAAAAATAAGTTTAACTTTTTTATTAGGATTTTTTTTTAGATCCTTTCTGACTCGCCGAGAAGCGAGAGGGAGACCCGGGCTGAAGGCCCGATACTTTGACAAAAGAAGAATATTCAAGGTTTACAATTATATTACATTAAATAGATCTTCTGTGATGGTCTCTCTGATTTGTAGTCGTGAGGTGTTGTCGGCAGGATTCAGCTCAAGTCGAGTCCAAAATATGTTGACGTCTGTGTTGCGAAGTCAGTGGAGCACCTTTGTGTGCAGGGCTCACAGTTCAGGGTGCGTGAAGCACCATCCTTTTCCTGGTAGTAGCGAGTTGAGGACGGTCGCGTTGTCCGTTCCAAGTCGAATTCCGTGGTCTGGATGTTTGGTGTGAACCCAGGCCAACGTGAGTAGGGCTGCCTACAGCTCTGCTTTGTTGATCTCCGTTGGTTGTTGTAGGTAACCTACCCAGCATGTCGGTGGATCCACCAGGTAGCCGGCCACGGTATGCGGAGCTGCGTCAGAAACATTTATGCAGAACTGCCGGCAGAGGGGTCGCTATACACACGTGGTCCATGGTTAATTCTGTAGGAACCTGAGTGCCCATGCACCTGATCCCCGGTAGATCTGTGCAGTGGCGTAGGATGGCCATCTAAGGTTGAAGGCTAGCCTTAACCGAAGCCGCCGGTGTGATGTGTTGACCTGGAAGCCCAGGTATTCAAGTCGTGTAGGTTCGATGGTTGATTTGTCCAAGTTGAAGGTGAGCCCCATCACTTCCATGGTGACCGGCACTGCACGTGTTAGGTCTAGATTCGGAGCGTAATACAGGAAGTCATTCGGATACACAATCGTGGAGACTCCTGGGATCCATTCTTCGATGGCCCTGGTTGCCTCTTCCAACGTCTTTTGGAGCTTATATGGTGCTAGGGCGTGCCCCATGGGTAGTCGTGAGAAAGCGTATTTCTTTCCGAGGTGGTAGACGCCTGCGAATTTGTATGTGTCGGGGGGGGGTTAGTGGTAACTGGTAGAAATCACTGTTCAGGTCTGTTTTGATGAACCAGGATTCCGGTGGGATGTCCCTGAGGGCTGCGCAGGCGGAGGTGAGGCTAAAGGTCGGTGCTGAGATGTATTCTGTCCACGCAGAGAAGTCGTGGATCACCCGTAGTTCCCTGTTTCTTTTTGGTATTAGAAACAGGGTGGAGGCGTCCACGCAGTCTTCTTCGACGAAGTCCTGTGTCTACCCATTCTTTGATGATTTTAGTCATGGTGGGGTTTGATCTCGTGGCCTGGAAGTGATGCGGAGCGGCTAATGGTCTTGGTACGACGATGCCTCCGGTTAGTCCTTTGAAGAGGATTCTGTCTCGTAGTCGGACAGGTTTGTGAACTAAACGGCTCTAAACAGAAATCTAGCATTGTAAGAAACTATGTTATTTATAATTATGACCCTTCTTATGAAAATTATCTGGATCCGCCCCTGGATTAGGNTGTACCCATATTTGCGTGTAGTGAGAGTGTTAAACCATTTTGGGGGAAATCACCCTCAGTACACCCGACCGAGATTCGAACCTCGATCTTCCCATTATCGGCAGTCTAGTCTACTGCCAAGAGTAGTGCGTAAGCACTTGTGTATTAAGTGCCTTTTAAAAAAATACATTAAGCCTAAAACAAAAGTAGTATCCTGTCGGACAGAATAAAATCTATTTCAGGTCCTTGCACTATCGCTTGAACTAGAAAGTTGGCAACCTTGGGCGAGGTCGTGGCATTCTATTCCCACTACACTGTTGGTTGTATTGTAAAGTTACAAGTGTGAAACTAAACGACCAGAGCACAATAAATAGATTTCCTCCGCCGGCAATTCATTCTGGGTAATTGTGTGTATTTCTTAATAGACATAACATTAACACACTTTTTATGCTTTTACTGTCATGCGGCCCCTTATAGAAAGGAAGTATTGTGACCGTCAAAAAAGATTGCATTCGAGATTCATATGAATGTCGAAGTTTTATGACTGTTTGAACCCGAAAAGTGGTTTTCTTGATGCAATCTATCTGTAACTACTTTACTGAGCGGGCTAAAACTTTGTATCCAAGATTTGCATATGGTTACCCAGAGGATTTCATAGAATTATGTAATCCTAAAATTAAGGGTGAAAAGAGAATATGTGATTTTATCGAAAACGGATTTAACGATTTTGATTAAAATTCTTATCTAGGGATTGTTTAACAATTAAAAACAAAATGGAGTCATTTTCCCAGGAAAATTACTTAGAGCAGCTGATGCTTATCTTGGTAGTCACCTGATAGATAAATTATAACTAGTAGGCAGTGTGACCGATGCCACAAGAAAAAATGATCTTATTTTGTAAAGGGGATTGAAATTAAAAAAAATTTTGTCTTCAATTAATAATTTGCTCATTTTAAACATTGTTTCGTAACTGTTCCACGCCCTCTCTGGAAGTGCGTTTGCGCCCTCCACTCTGGGAACCACTGACTAAAGGGTACTTTACATAAACGAATATTTTCGCAACTCTTTGAGATACGAAATAACTTTATCATTGCAGAGTTGTAAAACTATCGTACTACAACAAAACTTATTAATTTTAAAGTATATTTTTATAAAATCAATAGTTTCTGAGATATAAGTAAATATATTTTTTAAATTGAGGTCTTGGAAATGGAGAGGTGATTGTTATGATCTTTGGTAAACCGAGATGTTGTTCTCTTTATTTTTCTCGGTGTGTGTGTGTAACTATATATTATTTCGTTTTTTTTAACATAATGTTTCTGCCGCAATATCTATTATTACGTTTGACATATCTTACGAGTTTCAAGTAAATATCTCCATTTTTAGGTAAAAGCGCGAGAAAGGTGGTGCCCGTACCATTTATTTGTTTAAGTAAATCCTCGTTAGATTAAGAGTTTTTGGTAATAAAACATTGGCGATTTATGCTTAAACCTTTAGTATAAGGCTGTGACGCCTGCCTCGCCACTGAAGAAGGCCCTCTAGTTGGCTGGTTCAAGGAGGATTCGCAGACTGCATGCTTGTCTCCGGTCTTATCTGTTGCGTCAAGGAAGCTGTAATCTACCAAGAACTTCCCGACAAGCGACCGGAACTCGAGGCTGCGGTGACACCTCGCTGTGATTGGCCGCTTGGATACAGTCCAATCTAAGAGGGCATAATGGAGAGGGGTGATTATGTGTCAGCAATTACTTAGGAGGGGATGAAAACAGGGAAAAGTCAGGAAATGTTGTGGGCGAGGGAGGTGGAGCAAGTACCCTTGGCGCCAAAATTATTAGCTTATTAAATACTTAAAGTGTATATTGTTTTTATTATAATTGTAACTGGTACTATCACGAGCAACCAGAGTTTAGAGTACCAATATAAGAATTCAGCCAAATTTTAAAAAATATTTAAGGGGCGTCAATTTTTTATTTGCCTTGGGCGCCATCAACCCTAAGGTGACGGTGACGCCTTTGGTGACGGAATCAGTTTCAAGGAAGACTCATCCCCATTCAGGATTGAAAACTAGAGGAAAGTATACTTACTGGTTAACGTAGTATGCGCAAAGAATGCAAACTGAGAGTGGAAGAGATTAAAGTAAACATGTATTTTTTGATCATCGGGTTTTACTACCCTTTGAAATATTATATTGCGCGTCTGGGCTACATCATTCGTAGCCCAGTTTGTGGAAAGATTAGTTAGTACTAATGCACCGTTGTTCAGGAGACGCCCTAATGTACTAATCGCACATTCTTTCCATGTCACGATGAGATGAGGTGATGATGCTAGTATGACGGTGTGGAACCAGTGGAAACATCTAGACCTAACTTAGCCTAACAAACCAAACACTGGCGACCATAGGGGTAATTCATCTTTCGGGAAAAATACCCAAGGTACCATCTGAGAATTGAACCCAGGACCTCTAGACTTGTAGCCAGGTTAACTGACACCATGGAGCCGGTTACCTGTTGAGGTTATACACATATATTATGATAATTACTCGAATAAGGTAGGGATTAAGTATTTTAGAGGAAATCTACCCGCATTTGCGTGGAAGGAGAGTGGTAAACCATCTAGGAAAAACCAGCCTCAGTAGAACTAACAGGGATTCGAACTCCTCGTCATCAGCTAGCCAGCCTAAAACGAGAGTGACGCCTTAGACCAGTCGACCACAAGCGGGTCAACACGTAAATTAACTGTATATAGCCTCAATGTTCTCAACACAACTAAGGCTATAGATGACTAGAATTCGCCATGATTTGGTCCTCAGAAAGTGAAGAGAATATTCCTTTAAGAATTAGGCTGAATACCACTGCGTTGAACTTTATTTTTTTGATACCGCGTCCTACTACCCGTTCGGGCTTTACGCTCCTTTTTTGTTTGCGTACCCCCCAGATATAATATCTCTTCGACTTTTTACTCCCTAATATATTAAATAATTAGTTCTAAATGATATATATTTTTAAAATGTATGTACCCCCTAAGTTGTCTCCGCGCACCTCCGAAGGTACGTTTACCCCAGGTCACAGACCCACAACCTCAGTTCATCGTGTGAGCTCAAGTCCTTCAACACGGAGATCTCTGCGTGCAGTCCCAAGTGTCAACATAGCTTATTATATATTCAGAATTAATACTGTAAGATGCTCAAAATAGGATCATTAACAATATAAATTTAATAAATAACGAATGAGCTTGCCTGGAAATATACACAATAAAATAACAAAAAACACATATATACCCATTAAATCTAACAATTATATACCCAAATATTATCTATTATTATTATTTTAAGAACCGTTCATTTTGTTGATGTTTTATTGGAAAACAGACAAAGATTGCCTTCTGGTTTCATAAACCTGTTTTCACAAAGCTAGGTTCAGGTAGCAACCCCCCTCTTTTCCCATAAACCGACCCCCTTC
>CABFWB010000477.1:45519-65173 GCA_902151455.1 Timema bartmani | reverse complement strand
ATAGGTGAGTTTTGAGTGTCTGTAAACCTTGTCTGTCTGTGCCACAGGTTGAATATCATTGGTCTAACCGCGCATGGCTTTGCCATTTCATTCTGTTTAGGTTTATGTATCATAAATAACCAAATTGGTTTTACAGTATTAAAAAAAACTTGTTTTTATCACGTGGAACTACTATTTATTAACCGGTTTCGGTGGCCGCATGGTCGAAGATGTCCCTCTCGCAATAGACTGGACTGCCAATGACAGAGATCTGGGTTCGAATCACGGTCAGGTGTACTGAGGTTTTTTCCTAAGCTGTTTTCCACTCTCCCTCTACGCAAATGCAGGTGAGCTTCCTCTAAATTCAACCTTCTTCTTCCCTAACACACTGGCGTAATCAGTACTTACTTATACCTAACGCCCTAAAACAGTTTTCAAATCCAGGGTCGCAAGGATATTCCTGAGAGTCCCTAAAAATTGTCAAAAATTATAAAATTTACTATTACAATTAAAAACACCTCATCGAACTGGTGTATTATGAAGAATTACTGTAATACTGATAAGAGGAACGAACAGTGAGTGTTAAAACGCAGTGCTAAAATACTTGTTGTTCTAGATGGAGAAAATTTGTTGTGGGGTACTAGGAGATTAGAGAATAGCAAGAGGTTTATTTATACAGTTGCTCTGTCGGTTATTTCTTCTATTCGTCCAGAAATGCACCAGGAGACTAGAACAATACTAAGAGGTAAAATGTATAAATATGTCTGTTATTTAAGAGTATGCATTACATTCCCATCAACTCTGTGATAAAGTCGGCTCGAAATTGTAAATTTACACGAACACTGTTACACGTAGATCATTTCTGATTAAACATTAATGGAGATAAAGAGTTAATAGAAGTTCCTAATACTGAGCATTGTTGTAATATTAAATTATATTTGGATAAAAATCGCATTGAATAGGCTGTTTTTGACCATTTTAGAATGGCTTCACAGATAAGCATTGGGCACAAATATTCATTCCGTAATAGTAGGGACATATTGTAGTTAATATTACGGAATGAATTATAATGACAGAATGAAGATTTGTGCACAGGTCTTAGCTGTGAAGCGATTCTTAACTGGTCGAAAACGGCTTTTTCAATACAGTTTTCATCCACATATCATTTAATATTTCAACAATGTTCAGTATTAGGAACTTCTATTAACTCTTTATCTCCATTATTGTTCAATCAGAAATGATCCGCGTGCAATAGTGTGTTCATGTAAACTTACTATTTCTAGCTGACTGTATCACAAAGTTGATTGGTATGTTATGCACGCTCATAACTTCCTGGATGGGGAATATTAATTTGTTATGGTGTGTTAAGAAATTGTAGAATAAAAAAAGGTAACAACAGTGATCAACCAAATAGTTCATTCTTTTGACGTGAATACGTCTTTAAATTTGCTACCATACGGGAGCAATCCAAAAAACCTAATGATAACAAAATCGGGGGATACAGTTTGGTGTTGTAGTTTCGAATCTTTCCTCTACATCCAAAATTAAATTATACCACTGGATAGCTAAAGGATCAAAGAATTCATTACAATAAGCGAGAACAGTGACGCATCGCGCGCGGTGGAGGGGGAAGCGCCGCCATTTTGAGGTTATTTTGCTGCGTATCGAGATTTGCAATTAGTATAACTTTTGACTCGGAGAAGCTACGATGTTCGTTTGAATTTTAATCGTCAGCTGTTACATAAACGTATTCACGTACAACACACGACCGTGTCCATGACACAGCCACACCCCATTTTTTGTCATAGAAGACGTTTATTCATTACATTTAATGACATAATACCAATAATTCAGTCAGCTCACAAGTGTTTTCAACATTAATTGCGACAAATAATTTATTTTCAACGCGTTCGAGCTCTGCGTATATATTATTTAAAGTAATGGAACAGGGATGAGTAGTCTAGGATTTTTAGAAAATATGTGCCTGAATTTGCTTTGAGGTATGGTGGGAAATCATTCAAGAAAAACCACCCGAACAGGATCTTAAATTAAGTCCGATCTTCTCGTCACCGGAAGTCAAGTCTTGACGCGCTATACCACGCGACCACCGATGCGGCAGGGTAAATAGAGACTACCTGTGTAGTATACCCTCCATCAGGATGTTACACATGTTCACTATTGTCGGGTACTCGCAATTCAATTAAAACCACCGTATCTCGCTGCTGTTGTCTCTTGAGCAGGTTGAAATGTTTGATCAGTGGTATTCACGAGGACTCCATTAGCGGCAACCCAACACAAAGAGGACTGTAATAAACACATAACATCGAGTCAACATGCGTGTCGTAGGACTGCACCAAGTCTCCTGGGGCTTTTGTTCGAATCCCAACCAAGTGGAGACCTACCGGGTGGGATGTCCTAACTATTTAGTGCGGAGCCTTCTTGAGGAAACTGTGATATTTCTTATGGGAATTGCAGTTTTTAGCAACAATACCGCTGATACAATTATTATCAATTATCTCACATAACATTTTGTTGTATCCTGATTAGAAAATGACTATTTGTTACCCGCTTCGGTGGCCGCATACTCTAAACCATTGATTCTCAATCTATTTTTTTCGCGTGTATTATGGATCAGTCGCGTACCATTGAACTATTAAAAATTTCATTAAAATAGAGCTATGTCTCGGAATGATAAAGCAGTACAAAAATTACAACAGTTTTTAAAAGTATGTGTTACTTATTTATAAAAAAATGTTACAATATTCTTAAAGTCTAAAAATTCAGCGAGGACGGTGCTTGAAACAAGCGAGGAGATGTGGGGTTCAGTTGTACTTAACTTTAAGCGCAAATTTGGGTCAATATTTATTTTTTACTGTCACCATAGCAGAAAATCTAGTTTCGCAAAGATAGGTGGTTGCAAATGAAACTAGAAGTAACAATGCTTTTCTGGACAGTGATGGATAGTCATTTTTAGCCTTTAGCCAAAATTAACCTAACTCTAATTTAGTAAATTCCATTTTTAAACCTCCGTGGCGTGGCTTGTTTGTACTTAACTGATTTCGACGATATTTTAATTGAATCAGTTGTTAAAGAATATCCTCCTTTTTATTACAAAAAATAGCCATTGTATATATTGTATCTATGGTTAGTTTGTTATTGGGGATCATCATTTTAAACGCAGCGCCATCTATGATTGGCTGTCTGGTATATTTATTATTTTATTCAGTGGTTAATTTGTCTTAATTCCTATTGGTTGAGATTACGTCTTACGACTTTCCATTGTAGACAGGCTATTTTGTATTAAGTGAAAGCGTAATTACGAGTATGCTTGTGATTGCATAGTTGCGAGTCCGACTAGCAGGTGTGTTAGTTGTAGACGAGCCATTAGGGTTGCTATACACAAATAAGTTCCACAAATTGAGGAGGGAAATGTTGGTATTGTCGTGTCTGCTTGCGTACCACAGTTTGAGAACCGCTGGTCTATACTAAGGCGTCACTTTAGCAATAGACTAGACTGCTGATGACAAGGAAATCAGGGTTCTAATCTCTTCTGGGTGTACTGAGGGTGGTTTTATTACGCGGTTTTACGCTCTCCCTCCACACAAATGTAGGTATATGGAGTACATGAGAGAGTAGAGGAAACAAGACCGAGATGGTATGGTCATGCAATGAGGACAGAAAAAGAGAGGATGCCAAAGAAAATGTTGGAAATGAAGTATGTAGGAAAAATACTATACGGAGGCCCAAGAAAGAGATGGCAGTGTCAAGTGAGAGGAGAACAATGGAAGAAATTAAAGGAGGAAGAGTTGTGGAAGGATAGAGGAAGATGGAGGCATTTTACTAAACTGACCCGGCCACAGGCTGGAAACAGTTGATGATTATGATTATATTAAGTGCTTAGAATACTTACGAGAAGCTCTTATAATACAATGGTATATTTACAAATATTTTCTAAACAGGGATTTGAACCGTCAAACTTTGTCCGTACACTCAGCCGATCTAGTGATAGCTCAGTTGGTGAAGCGATGGTCTTGTAGAACTAAAGGTTTGGAATTTAAAGTCTTGTCTATCTGTCCAATTTAACAAATAATACTATCGTAGTTTTTCTTTTAAAAATAATGTTGGTTAATTCTTTGGCACTGGTTTACTATTAGTTGGAAGATGCAAACACTAACAGTTTGTTCTAATCTATATAATAATTTACAGTTTATAATTAACTAGTATATAATATGCCTTTAGGAGACAGGCAAACAAAATGTGAATAATTATGACGCAACTTATCTTTATGGTATAAGCTGAAAAATGAAAACTTCTCACTACGTTATTTTAATTCATGAAAAACTTAGAAATAAATTGGATCATAAAAAAACAAAGAAAAAAATCAAACATCCTACTACGATAAGTTCTGTCCCGTGGTCTATACTATAAGTATGCAAAGCTTAAACTTTCTAGGTCATCTGGGGGCTTCTGGAGGGTATGCAAAGACTCACACGCATTAGGAAATTATATATATATATATATTATTTATAAATATATATATATTTGTGTAAGGGGATACTTGCCTGAAAAAATTCAGTTCCTTAGTTCTTCTGGGCTTTGAGATTTTATACAGTTTGGTTCTTGACACTTTCTCCCATTAGCTTGGCAAGGATCCTCCACAAACCATGTAAAGGATCATTTTTCCTATATGATTAACATGATGGGGGAAAGTGGCCTTCATCCACTAAGGGTACAAGGGGAAAAAAGGGAAAGTCATATTACACACATTTTCCAGGACAACAAAATTAATATCGCAAACCCCATAGGTCAAAGTCGATTATGATCGGACATGTTCATACATGATTTACACGTGGTTGACATGTTCAGACAGGGCTCGATTTGTTGGGTATTGGGGGCAACCATCTTGGATCCACCTAGAGATTTCAACATGTTCATGCACGTTCAGACATGTTTAGACACGTCGATGAATCAATCACCTCTCAATAAGAATGATGAGCTCCACCCAGCGTAGGGCTCACTCATGATGGATGAGGATAAGACTTTTATCCATGGTCTAAACCCTCACACATGATGGATGAGGATAAGACTTGTATACATGGTCTAAACCCTCACTCATAATGGATGAGGATAGGGCTTGTATCCATGGTCTAAACCCTCACACATGATGGATGAGGATAAGACTTGTATCCATGGTCTAAACCCTCACTTATAATGGATGAGGATAAGACTTGTATCCATGGTCTAAACCCTCACTCATGATGGATGAGGATAAGGCTTGTATCCATGGTCTAAACCCTCACTTATAATGGATGAGGATAAGGCTTGTATCCATGGTCTAAACTCTCACTTATAATGGATGAGGATAAGACTTGTATCCATGGTCTAAACCCTCACACATGATGGATGAGGATAAGACTTGTGTACATGGTCTAAACCCTCACTCATAATGGATGAGGATAGGGCTTGTATCCATGGTCTAAACCCTCACACATGATGGATGAGGATAAGACTTGTATCCATGGTCTAAACCCTCACACATGATGGATGAGGATAAGACTTGTATCCTTCAGACCTCAGCCAGAGTTGTGATGATTTAGGATAGATATGTATACTACTTCAACCCTCAACCTAGCTATGTATGGGTTGTAATTACTCTTATTTTATATGGTATGTATTACATATCTTGAATGTATGGCTGGATATTCGTATTTATGCATAATTTTGTTTGCCTGGTATGTATCTTATGTATTGCTTTGTGTGTATTTGATGTATTGTATTATTAATTTATGGTGTTATGATATGTATTGTATGGTTTGTATTGATATAAGTATTAATTTTGGTAGAGTGTGTGTGTGTGTGTGTGTGTGTGTATGTACGTACGTACGTATGTATGTATTTGCTATATGTGTGAATTGCCGGGGGTGAGAGAAAATGAGTCAACTCCAGTGAGGAAGATCAATGTTAACCTTAAAGGGAAAGTGATCCTCCTAATGATCCTCCTGTGGAGCGGGGACAATCACTGTTAATCTTACGGGGGGAAAGTGGTCCAGAACTCGCATTTCCCCCACTACACCCATAAGAATTTTCGGGCACCCAATATTCCTTAAACTGTTTTGGATTAGGGGCTACTTGCTTGCAAAACTTCAACTTCATAGGTCTTCTGGGCTTCGATATATATATTTACTTTGGTTTTGATAATCCCACCATTCTGGGGGGCCCCCATTAGAATTTTCTTTCACTAAGTATTCCTGCAACTTTTTAAGTTAGGGGCTACCCCACCTGCAAAATTTCAGCCTCCTAGGTCTTGTGGCCTTCGAGATTGTTTCTACTGGACATAGGACAGAGAAAATGGTGGTTATCATGGTGGATTGTTTTGAAAAAAAAAATCCAATAAGAAAAAATAATCTAAAATCCACCATTGTTAGGTTCAGTCAAGTACTAAACCTTTTAGACAGAAGGAGCCCTTTTATCAGAAAAAATACATGTTGGAGCGCTCATCGAATTTCTTAAACTAATGTATTAAATTCAATAACGACAATTAAATTTTACAAGCATAAAAGTATAAAACAAATGGAAACTACACATATTTTGGCTGCGCCTTTGTCCTTTATTCAAATTTGAAAAAATTGGCAATCCTGATTACAAACCAATAAAGATACCAGCGTATTTCAAACTGGGCTCCACCATAGTTATCTCGGGTTCAGTGAAGCAATTTTAGAATATTATTTATTTGTTTTTCACTCCATACAATATCATCAGTAATTAGGATTTACAATTTTTTTCAAAATTGAATAAAGGACATCTGCCAGTGTCAACGAATTGTCTTTAAAAGAGAAAGAACTTATGTAGAAATTTCAACAAATTATAATTATAAACAAAATTTCAGGGGCAAGAAATTACAAAATTTTGGATTGAAATATCCATGATATATTCTGAAACAAGAAATTTTTTATGCGTTTTTCAACAACATATTTTTATGAGCAAAGTGTTTTCATTGTATACTTCTAGAAAGAAGAAATTTTTAAACGGGCTAGATTTAGAAGATGATCTGCGCTTACTGCAGCTGACAAGCATAACTACGAATATTGAAGCACTTTGTGACCAAAAGCAAGCCCACTGGACCACTAATAAAATAAATATATACCGATTTAAATTTTGCATTTTACAAATGAAACTTTTTGCACAAGTAAGTAGATGTAAAATGTTGACTTTTATAGTTTTAAAAAGTGTATGAAAAGGTTCAACCAACTTATTTTCAACGACATTTCATGTGAAATGTTGTAATTCTCAGATCAAAGTAATTAGTTAGAAATACCACCAATTCAACCTTTATCAAACAAATTGTACTATCATTCTTTTAAAATGGTGCCCAACAGAGAGCTTTAAGACTGATGGTTATTTGAGTGGTTTTGAAGCTTCAAAACTGCCACTACCATAAAATATAAAAATTAACTTCCTTTCGACTGAGCAGCGTTTTTAAATTGCCTTATTTTGTATTTTAAATTTAATAGTGGAAGGAGTTTGCAGCAAAGGAAATAAAAACTAAGCAATAAAACGCAAATACAAGTCTCATTAATTTATTCAAAGCATATTTATGACATTGATCAACAATATGATCCTATTATTTCTACCATGAGCTTGACATATATATATTTTTACTATGTTAGCTTATATTTGAATACACCTCTAAATTTCATTATAAACACAAGAAAACTAACTTATCGTTAAGAAGCATAACTTAAGCTTCTCCATATATACAAAGCTACATATTATGAGTTATTTAGTGAGTGAGTGAGTGAGTGAATTAATGAATGAGCGTGTTACGTTACTTTGTACAATGGTTTGTGCCACCCATAACTGTACAAATGTAACACATTAACAGTGCTTTTGTTTAGAATTAGCAAGTTTAGTGTTAAGTAATTATATTGTTAACTGATTTATGTTTTGTTTTCATCTGCTGATAACGTGATCTCAATGAACGTATATTCATTCTTCTCTCTGGCGATAATGAAACACGACATTTTCAGAATAATTTATTTTACATTAGAATATTGTTGAGTGATTCGAGGATTGTAAAAAGATGGGATGGTAGAGATCGCCAGTTAAGTGTTTTTGCAGCTTTCACAGTAAACTTTGTTAGGCAAAATAAATAAAATATTGCCCCAGTTGAAACACATGGTTTAATTTTGGTGACCTAGACGTATGTTGAATATTTGTCAAGGTTGCCCTATAAATTGATTGGAAACTTTTTAAACAAACAGAAAAAGTTATTCTTAAATTCTAGGACATCTTTGACAGATATTCAACAACTGTTGAGGTCACAATTATTAAAGTATTAACCTCTATGTTTCTACTGAAGCGATATTTGTTTTCTTTTGACCAAAAATATGTTTTGATATAAAATATACTAAAATACTTACCTTTTCTGGCTTCCCCAACGTCCACATCCTAAATGTGGACGCTAGCTCTAAACGTCAAACACGAGGTATGCTTTAAGTGGTTATCTCCAGCATAGCAGGAAAAAGGTGATATTTTACATGATTCAAATTTTGACTAGAATAAACATCAGTTGGGGAGCATTTACCGTAGCAAATAATAGTTTCAACATTTTAACTCTTCATAAATCTAAACTACACAAGTAACGTCCATTAGTATGAATGAAATGATGAGTTTCTCATCGCCAGAGGTTGACCACCCTCACGCGGAACAACGCGGGGTTGGCAACTCTGTACACAATTACCTGCGCAGACGCAAGAGAGTGGTTTTGTCACTCTTTTATTTTTTCTTCTTCTTCTGGAAATGAATCAATCACTTTGCTAGCAGTAAAACAATATCTAGTTTTATTTCTTGTAAAAAATTGTACAAATATACGAAAATGGATTATTGTTTTTTTATTATTAAAACATTCCAGGGTATTCCCCGTCATGATATAAAACGTTATTTAATTTATACAGCGACGAGAAATAAGACGGCACGGACGTTTCTAATTTGGCAGTGAATCTGTATTCGTGACGTTATAACCGAGTGAAGACTCATCGATACGAACTCAACCCGAACTTTTAGATATATGTTTGCCAACCCTACGTTATGTGAATTAATAAAACACCTCTAAAGCTTCTAAAACATTTTTAAAATCTTTTACTTTACAATTATATAAAATAGCCTATCTACAACCAACGACGACACATTACAGCATATAATTTGTTTATGGGGTAACCCCACGTCACTCAAGCTAGTGATTTATTCGCCCTGGTGAGGCGAATTGGAACCACAGGGAGGGGGGGTTGGTGGGTCACTTATAATGGTAGTTAATTTCCATAATGTGCTTCAGTTGATTCAAGGTTGTTTTTTTTGTGATTAGTATTTTTCATTTAAAAAAATCAAAACCTCCATAGAGAAGATTTGACTCCTCTGTTGCTGTGCAGGCAGTAAGGCATTAAAAAGACCCGCATAAGATAAGTGCAGAGACGTGATTTGACGTGAACATGGAGCAACATATCTTAACAAATATATCTTATATATGACGAGTCTCTCTCTCTCTCTCTCTCTCTACTGATGTTCAAGGGAGTAATGGCGGGAACGCTTCCAGAAGTTCTTGAAGAACCCGCGCTTCTGTCGAGATCCTTCGCCGAGATCACCTGGAAAGAGAAAAAACGGAATCAGTGTCCTTCATTTCCCAAATATTGTACAATATTAGACAATGTTAATTTTCATGGCACGGAGAAAGCAGTTACAAACACACACTTGTTTCTGTCTCGTCCACGGGGACATAACCCCCCAATAATGATTTGCTTAAATAAACATTCATAGCATCGTAAAAGAAACAGTGAAGCGTTTTATTCAGAAATATGAAGATCCACGCTTAGGTAACCTATTTATACTACTTTTAGAAAAAAAAACTGTTGTCATTATATTTATGTTATTCAGTTGTTAAAATATAATTTTTATTTTCAAACTTACAAAGTGAAAATATTTTCTTTCTGACCCCCCTCCCTCCCATGGGTAGAAGCTAGCGAAAGCTATGGCCTCTTCTACAGCCAAATGCACCCGCTTTTCTTATGTATCTTGGATATCATCTGCCATCTGAGTTTTTGAACTTGGAGCGCTAGTGTAAGAAGTATTCTATTTTTAGCTTTTGATCTTGGAGCGCTAGTGTAAGAAGTATTCTATTTTTAGCTTTTGATCTTGGAGCGCTAGTGTAAAAAGTATTCTATTTCTAGCTTTTGATCTTGGAGCGCTAGTGTAAGAAGTATTCCATTTCTAGCTTTTGATCTTGGAGCGCTACTGCAAGCAGTATTCTATTTTTAGCTTTTGATCTTGGAGCGCTAGTGTAAGAAGTATTCCATTTCTAGCTTTTGGTCTTGGAGCGCTACTGCAAGCAGTATTCTAATTTTAGCTTTTGGTCTTGGAGCACTAGTGTAAGAAGTATTCCATTTCTAGCTTTTGATCTTGGAGCGCTAGTGTAAGAAGTATTCTATTTCTAGCTTTTGGTCTTGGAGCGCTACTGCAAGCAGTATTCTATTTTTAGCTTTTGATCTTGGACTGCAAGCAGTATTCTATTTCTAGCTTTTGATCTTGGAGCGCTAGTGTAAGAAGTATTCTATTTCTAGCTTTTGGTCTTGGAGCGCTACTGCAAGCAGTATTCTATTTTTAGCTTTTGATCTTGGACTGCAAGCAGTATTCTATTTCTAGCTTTTGATCTTGGAGCGCTAGTGTAAGAAGTATTCTATTTCTAGCTTTTGGTCTTGGAGCGCTACTGCAAGCAGTATTCTATTTTTAGCTTTTGATCTTGGACTGCAAGCAGTATTCTATTTCTAGCTTTTGATCTTGGAGCGCTAGTGTAAGAAGTATTCTATTTCTAGCTTTTGGTCTTGGAGCGCTAGTGTAAGCAGTATTCTATTTTTAGCTTTTGATCTTGGACTGCAAGCAGTATTCTATTTCTAGCTTTTGATCTTGGAGCGCTAGTGTAAGAAGTATTCTATTTCTAGCTTTTGGTCTTGGAGCGCTAGTGTAAGCAGTATTCTATTTTTAGCTTTTGATCTTGGACTGCAAGCAGTATTCTATTTCTAGCTTTTGATCTTGGAGCGCTAGTGTAAGAAGTATTCTATTTCTAGCTTTTGGTCTTGGAGCGCTACTGCAAGCAGTATTCTATTTTTAGCTTTTGGTCTTGGAGCGCTAGTGTAAGCAGTATTCTATTTTTAGCTTTTGATCTTGGACTGCAAGCAGTATTCTATTTCTAGCTTTTGATCTTGGAGCGCTAGTGTAAGCAGTATTCTATTTCTAGCTTTTGATCTTGGAGCGCTAGTGTAAGAAGTATTCTATTTCTAGTTTTTGGTCTTGGAGCGCTAGTGTAAGAAGTATTCTATTTTTAGCTTTTGATCTTGGACTGCAAGCAGTATTCTATTTTTAGCTTTTGATCTTGGAGCGCTAGTGTGTGAAGTATTCCATTTCCAGTTTTTGAGTCAGCCTTCTGAAATGAACTTTAACATTCTTCATTCAAAGAGAAGGTTTTTTACCCGCTTCAGTGGTCGCATGGTCTATGGAAGGATTTATTAAACTGAGACATGAGAGGGTTTCAGGTGAGGCCCAGTATGGTTACATCTTTGAACCAATTGTTTATTTCCTCCAACTTGGTCAAGTTCTGGTTGGATGGAATATATATATATATATATTCCATCCAACCAGAACTTATATATATATATATATTGTTTTGCTTTGACAGTAAAAAGCAATAAAAAGACTATGCTGTTGGAATCTTTTTAGTAGCTTTGTGAACGCGAGTTCTTAGAAATGACGCCAGTCAAAACTATAGACATCAACTGATGGTTACAAATAACTTTCACCCATGTTACACAAAATTAGAATCTGATCTGAGCCTTCTCAGTGATAGAACACAAACTTAGCCTTCCCATGGACAGATACATTTTGTATTATCTTTTTAAATAGGCCACATTATATTAAAGGGCCATATTATATCATACGCGGGTTAGTGTGTCTTAATTAGTGCTCACGTCATCAAAATTAAATGTAAAATCATAAGCTTAAAATGCTTTTAGTATTTATCAACTTATACAAAATGTGTATCAATGCAAAAATTGGATGCTTTCTTTTTGTTTTAAATCAGTCATAAAACGATTTCGATATGTATTATACTAATGAAGCTGCACAAATAGACTATATATATATTAGAAGAAGCGTACCCGCATTTGAGTGGAGGGAGAGTGTAAAATCACTTAAGAAAAACCCTCACCCTCACTCAGTTCACCCAAACGGGATCGCACTCCAATTTCCCCATCATCGGCAGTCTAGTCTATTGCGAGAGTAGCGCCTTATACCATGCAACCACCGAATCGGGTCTTGTATAGTGTAATCTGGGAATAGTGGTAATTTTAGAACAAGAGTTCACTACCTTTTCCATATCGTGGACCCCCTACTCTACCCCGCAATACGAGGGTGAAACTAAAAACCTACGCACACATGTATAGTATTCTACGTAGCCCATTTCATATTAATAAAATAAAACATATTTATTCGGACAGTAACGGGGGAAAAAACCCGGATGTTTAAGCAAATTGTGAATTACTAGCAAATATGTTTTATATGATGTGAAAATATAGATTAAAAAAGTACTTTAAAAATCTACATTGGTTTAGCGGACCCCCAAATTGGGTACCCCTGCTATAGAAGGTTCTTTCCATGGCGATATGATCTACCTTCACAAACCTATCTTTATAACTAGCCTATGTCAAGTCTGGTGTACACAAAATAAATTTGATAGTCAGGCGAATGGATTAACAAATTAATAGTTTAATTACATACTTCAACTTCCCCCTCTATAATGTTTATCTTAGCAAAGTGCAATATTAAACAAAGCTATTGTTTCGATGAATTACTGACGTGGACATGATTGTAATGAAACATATGGTTCAGAAGTTCCAAGAACACTCAATGAACACATGATTCAGCAGGACAAAGTTTTAAACATTACAACACTGTGACTAATGCATATGATGAACAAAGACACAGTTCTATACAGGGGCGGACTGAGGTAAATTTCGCGGCGGGATTGCTTTTTGGCACATAATCCCCAAACCTAACGTAACCTGGGCATGATAGGTACATAATCTGAAGATAAATTCCACAAATGGTAATCTTACTTCAAACGTTTCACTGCAAAATTATAAGAAAACGCTAAGGATTATAAAGGAAAAACAAAAAACAAACAAAAAACTGTTTTGTAGACAATGTTCTTCTTTGATATAATGAACAGTTTACGATATAATTGCAAAAACCAGTTTTAGGGCGTTATTTTTTCAAGATGGCGGATGTAAACTAACTTTTTAAGCGTGATTACATTAAGTGAGGAAAGTTCTTGGGATTATTTTCATATCATGCCCAGGTTACGTTAGGCTAGATTGGTTCTCTGTATGGCGCCCAACTCGAGCTGGCGCCCCGGGCAGACGGCCGGTTCAACCATCCCTTAAGGCTCGTTCACACGACGTGCCAAGTTTACTTGCGTCAAGTGAGCTTGACTTTTATTATCGGTTTACACGGAGACAGTATTAGCGTCAAGTACTTGAAGCCACTTCCAAAGGAATCCATCAGTCGCTCATTTGCAAATGGGGAAGATGAAGGTATGTCATGCTGTTGTGAAACTACGAGTGCAAGAATTAAATACCATATTAGGTGATGATTTACTAAAAGCCGTTTCTCTTTAACAGTTTGTTAGAATTCTCTCTGAGATTTATGTTCCGCAGTGTGTCGTATTTTGCGCAAATGTCCAGGAACTTATGTATGTCATTACCACTCCAATCACTCAATCTAAACACAACCCACAATACAATCAAAAGAACAGAATTGTAGATCACAAATTGGCTGTACACTGGCGAGAAAACAAAGCAGGTCTGTACTCACTACAGTCCAGCTTGAAGGAAACTAGCCAGACGAGCAGTTTGGACGAGGAAAGTACCAGAGGAGAGTGTCACGTGACCTTCAAGCGGCCACTAAAGTAGACTCTTCTCCAACTTCACTTTCCACTATACGGACAGTAAACTTGACCACACCATTCACACAGGGACATTACCGGGAAAGTCGCTTGACTTCAAGTACTTGACACCAGTAAACTTGACCACACCGTTCACACAGGGACATTACCGGGAAAGTCGCTTGACTTCAAGTACTTGACACCAGTAAACTTGACCATACCGTTCACACAGGGACATTACCGGGAAAGTCGCTTGACTTCAAGTACTTGACACCAGTAAACTTGACCATACCGTTCACACAGGGACATTACCGGGAAAGTCGCTTGACTTCAAGTACTTGACACCAGTAAACTTGACCATACCGTTCACACAGGGACATTACCGGGAAAGTCGCTTGACTTCAAGTACTTGACACCAGTAAACTTGACCATACCGTTCACACAGGGACATTACCGGGAAAGTCGCTTGACTTCAAGTACTTGACACCAGTAAACTTGACCACACCGTTCACACAGGGACATTACCGGGAAGCTCGCTTGACTTCAAGTACTTGACACCAGTAAACTTGACCACACCGTTCACACAGGGACATTACCGGGAAAGTCGCTTGACTTCGAGTACTTGACACCAGTAAACTTGACCACACCGTTCACACAGGGACATTACCGGGAAGCTCGCTTGTCTTCAAGTACTTGACACCAGTAAACTTGATCACTTTAAGGCTTAAGGCTTCTATAGTAAGCACAGTAGATTGTTTTTTTTACATCACTCATAAGTTGAGTGCTAGTGAGAACTCAAACATACAAATAAAAAACATAAAAAAAACCTAGTCAATATGAATCTAAATACCAAAAATAAATTAACACAAAATGTGTCTAGCCTGTGTAAAAAAATTCTTTTCTCTGATTAAGATGATACAAATGCTATGATATCTTAATATATAAACTAATTATTAAATAATTATGTATTATATGTAGGACACAAAAATAAAAGAATAACGAAAACAACTTTCATTCGTACTTACTACATGTTAACCTAAGTTGAAATGAACTTATGTTTTGAGATTTGTCCTGTCGGCTTAGTTAATCCCACAACAGGGTTTTTTAGGAGCTGTCCAAGTAAAGGAGAGGGAAAAACTGATTTCAGGTTTTTAGGGGAAGTTAATAAATTTCCTTTAGTATAATTCAACTGTACATTGTTTCTAAATGTGTGAATAAATAAAACAAAATCTATTTTTGAAGTCCCATTTCAACCCCGCCCCTAATTTTCAATAAGAAGAGCGTTCTTCTTCCCACTCAACAGTCGTTTGTAAAAGGACTTCAAATGGTTACAACTAATTAAGTCTGTTTGCAAACATGGGACCCTAAGCACGTATAAAATTATAAATATGTATTTATTCAAACAAATGAAACCTGAAGCATGGTCATCAAACATGGGACATTGCATTCATGCAGCAGCTATTTTAGCTATCACTGAACTAGTCAAGTTCGTCCTGATCTTAATCTTGGTAATTGAGAAATTGCCGCGCAGACGCGCTCAGCTCTAACGCAATATTTATTTCAAAGAAGGGTTATTTCCAAATATGGTTCACGCCAAAATAAAGTCGAGATATTTCAACAGATTCGTTTTCCTTAACAGCCCTATAGTTTGAGTTTTATTAATAGAAAAAAAATTGTGAAAATATTGCATTATGTCATTTTCAACTACTTTTTAATCATATTTGCGGAACTGTGAGACCAGGCTTGATGAAAAAAGGATCTAGATTTTTACTTTCTCTAACAAATACAGTAATTTTTTGATAGGCTCACAACAGAAAATTCTCAGATATTTGAGAACTAGCAGCGAGTTTTCCTCTTTACCTTGAGATAAGAAGTTTCGTAGTTTTCTTTCCCCTATTTCTTAGTGACATGACAAAGGGGGGTTGTAGGTGAAGTGCGAAAAGCTTAGAAATAATAGATAGGTAGTTCCATTAAACGATACAGATCATTGTATTTTAAGCCGTGTGGCCTGGCAGTGAATGATATTTTCTCGCGGACGTAGGTGGTCGCCTTAAGGTGGGATAGAAGGAGCCGTGAGAAAAAGCCTTTGTTTTTGCAGTTTTTATGGCAAAACTTTATTTTTTTTCCAAATAAATCAAATATTGCTCCAGCACAAACTAGAACTAAATTTTCTTCACATGGCGACCTCAAAATTTCTTGGATATTTGTCAAGGGTGTTATGGAATATAATGACAACGCTTTCTCATTTAGAAAGTGTGTTAGATAATTCCACCATGCTTAAGACAGATATTCAACAACTGTTGATATCAATACGTGAAGAAAATTAAACTCTTATGCTTTTACTTGAGCAATATTTTATTTATATTGACCAAAAAAAGTTTTGCCATAAAAACTGCAAAAAGACTGACCTTTTCTCGTGTTCCTTCCACCCCACCTTAAGGTCATTCTACAATGATTGTTTAAGGTAGATATGGACAACTTTTTCATAACCAAGGGCAAGATGGAATTTTTTTCCTACATCGCCAGAATTTGGAGCATAAATTATTATAAAATATTAGCTTATTACTGGTTCTTCATGCAATATGTGTTTAGTAATTAATACGTATCCAATGTTACAGGAATTGCATATGTGATGCTAATTTTTCTTACAGAAAATGAACAAATAACTGTTAAATATAATGATGCAAATTATATTAATTTTATTATTACTGGTGATGACTCGGCTTTCCATAGTTTAGGAGGTAGATATGGAAGGGCTAACAATAATTAGTGTTATATAGCCGCCATTTTCTTTCAAGATGGCCGCCACACATAGTATATTTCTAAGAACCTTTAAAAGTTGGTCCAATGAAAATCTTATATGCAGAAACTGAGGAAAGGTATTGAAAAAATGCCAGACTTAAATTGTAATCAGCATAAAAGTTAACCGAACGTCTGAGTTATGTCCATGTGAAATTTCAGAACAACCGGTAGAGTGGTTTTTGCGTTAAATAATAACATTCACCAACTCATGTTTATATAATATTAGTAGGATTTGTAGATGTAATTAATTAATCATGCGAGTATTTGTTTCCTGTATAGGCCTATACGTATGTATATTTATTTAATTTAGGAACACGTTTTTATTTAGTACAGGTTGATCCAACTGTGTCTACAGTTGAATAATTTATTTTTATTTTTAACATTCTAGTGTAAATTTTAGAATTTGTATGTGTTATTTTATACCCTTTATATGCTCATTTACTTGAATTTTAAGGTAACGGAATTTCATAGACTACTCACTTTAAGGTCATTCGACGGTAAGAATGACTAATATTTGTTGAGTATTTAACATATTGGCAGATAATGTAACATAAGTGGTGGTAGGGGGAGGGGCTATCTTGTAAAAGATAGCGAGTAACAATGTCTCCCATTCCAACAACACCTACCAGGTAATGAAGCCGGCATCCACTTTACCTGGGTGTGTCATTAGTTGGGATTACCTGACTCTCTGCCTCAGCCTGGCATATTATGTTCTGTTAGTCGGTGTTGTCTATACAATCAGTAGAGTCAAAACAAGAGATTTCATGAAATATACATTTCAAATATATATTTACAAATATCGATTTGGACACAATCAAATTAACGAGTAGAGTTAGATTAGAATAAAAATAATTCTAAATAACGACATTGTGTACTACAAAATGATTTAAAGGCCTACTACAAAATTATTTTTAAAAAAATCAAATTATCGGTTATAAAAAGAAGAGTATTTATATATGATTAAAAAGATGTAGTTTTACCATTTTAAAACTGCTTATACAATACGAATTATTTTTCTTTAACATATCACAAATATTTAATTGTGTACAGCTCATATGAATGTCTAGTTATACTGAATTTAAGTCTCGTACATTAAATACCTTATCTTACATGAAAATCATAAAATGTAAAGTTTGACCCCTTAAAACTTGTGAACTGTAATGATTTGAAATAAATGAATCATTATTTATAGCTTATAGATCATACACTTGTTAAAAGGGTAGTGTGGGACATCCATCCGTGGGATTTGCGTCCAATCGTAATACTATGGTGGGATTTGCGGCCGCAGCAAGTTTTTTGCAGGATGGAGCATTCGTCATGATGATAAGTCACCCATCTTCAACCTGCTTATGTGGGAGCAGGGACAAAGCATCACACATTTAGCATATCAGTTGAATGTCCTTGTCTTCCTTGTACTCTCGCGAGAGAACAAGCTCTTGGATTTTACACCATAAACTCTTATAATGTCAAATTTTAGGATTGAGGCTAGGTTGGTTAGTTTAGGTTAGGTTAGCTTAGGGGAAAATAAATCATCAAAATGAGGCATTTAGAATATTAGTGCATTGCCACGATCCATTTTCAGATCCCAAATCAAAAATAACGCTCCAAAATATAACCCGTATTGAAACGTTCTTAGTTTTACAAACTTTAAGGTGGTGGAAACAAATCCTACGACGTTATTTTGGGCGGCCGCAAATCTCACCGATCGCAAGTCCAACGTAGCCGTTAAAAGTGCGCACGCAAATAAAAGGTTTAAAGGCGAATGACCTTAAAGCGCACTTTTATTACGTCTTTTTCACCCTTCCCCTAGACCTGTGCAATGAATAATAGGGGATCGAGGATCTGTCTACCACCCTAGCTTCGTCCTCTGATTCGTTTATCACTCCTTTATCCCCTCATTTTAATTTGCCATGGTCTCATAACCAAGCCAATCCCCCTAGTATTCACTACTGCCCCTCTGGAAATACCAGCTCAAGTACAACTAACCGAATAAAAAACGATCGGCTGAGTTAATCAATAAACTATTATCATTTATTTTAAAATAAGTAATTTTTTTTATCGTGGATATTATTAAAGTCTGTTCAGCGTAGGAATTGTTTTCTGAAAGGCCTTTTTCCCTACCAGAAATCTATTATATAGTAGGACAGCGGTTCCCAAAGTGTGCTCCGCGAAGCATCTCCAAGTGCTCCGCGAAAAGATCGCAAAGAAAAATAATTAAAATAAATGTGACAAGATCTCCAAACTGTAAATTTGTGTGACCATGAACTGTGCATAGGTAAGTATTGGGAAGAAATTATTTAGCTTCTGCAGCGTGTTGTGAAGCAGAGTAGGTAGAAAGTCTTATCAAGATGAAGTGCATACCATGCGTCACTTCAGTCAGCTTTGCCCGCTCGAACCTTCTTGGAACTGTGCAAAACATCGAGAACGTCGGTGAAGCACACAAACTGCTCGCAGCGAAACCAGACACAGAGACTCGACGGTGCAAGCTAACCCCGTCTCTGTGAAAACTTCACCGTGCTTTCAGATACGATTGTTAGCTTCGACACATTTCCAGAATTTTCTGGGAAGTTTTGATTCCATTTTAAATCTCGTATCCGTTCGCACCTCCAGCCTCCAATCAGTTGCAGTTCTATTAGTATTCAGTAGAAGGTCGAAACTAATCAAGTCGCGTTGTAGGGATATTTATTTATCCTTGCGGTATGTGCGTTTCAAGTTAAATTTTAAAAAAAAAACCATTACGTCGATATAACTTTTCGAATCTTCTCTTTTGAGAATGAAACACGTGACCGTTTCAGATTTTTGTAGCACCTACGTAGGGATTCAGAAAATATCATCGATTTTCTTTCAATAGATCGCTGGCTGAAATCAAGATCCTTAAAAGAAAAAATC
>CABFWB010000477.1:0-19286 GCA_902151455.1 Timema bartmani | reverse complement strand
GGGGGGTGGGGGGGGGGGGTGGGCAGGATTGGTTGGGTTTTTTTTTATGACTCACGCGGGATTCTTTTTTTTATCGCATCTTGTTAGCCGTCGGGGATAAACGAACTTTAATAAAGTTAACGTGCTAAGGATGAGGAAGTAGAATTTAGAAAAAAGTATCCGCAGTTAAGTACAGATAAAAATGTGAAACCATTTAAGATCATTCGACAGTAAAAATATATTTCACAATTATTTTAACAAATGTATTATTATAAGTTATTGTAGTTCACGAACTATAAGGCGTCAAACTTGCTATTTTATGCTTTTCACGTAGCATTGTTAGGATAAAGTAATTAATGTATGGGACTGAAATTTGGTGTAACTAGACATTCATGTGAGGTGTACACAATTAAATATTTATAATATGTTAATTTAAGATAATTTGTATTGTAGGCTATAAACAGTTTAAAAGTGTTAAAATTATAGCATTTTTAATCATATATAAATATTGCTCTTTTTATACCCCAATAATTTGATTTTATCTAGTTTTGTAGAACACAATGTAGTTTTTTAGAACTAATTTGTTTTTTTAACCTAGTTCTATTCGTTATTTTTTATTAATGTGTCCGTATCACATCACATCACATCACTATTAAATACTTTAAATAGAAACACAAGTTTAGATGATTTATCTGTGGTTAATCGATTACGTTGTTTTGAATGCACTAATCCAAATTATAAAAAGGCTAATTTTACAGTAACATAAATATATAATTAATCCTATTTCAATAATTTGGACTAATCTTCACAAAAACATGGTGGTTTATTTCAAAGAATCACTTGGTTTAAACCGGCCAACCTTGCCTTGGTCCGACTATATTAACACCGTTCACACCCGCCTAGGTGGCGTAGCTAGCTAACGCACTGGTATCGTGTTGAGCTAGACTGCCGAGGACAGTGAGATCGAGGTTCGAATCTCGGTCGGGTGAACTGGAGAGGTTTTCCTAAATAGTTTTCCACTCTCCCTCCCCGCAAATGCGGGTTCACTTCGTCTAAATTCAAACTTCCCTATTCCTAACCCATCAGTGTAATTAGTACTTAAGCGTATAACCCAAACGGGTAGTAAGACGCGGTGCTAATTAATAAAAAAAAAAGTTCCCAAAGGTTTTGATATATTATTACAGAACTTGTACTAAAATACATAATGAGCCAAGGTTGTTATGCAAGTGTTCGTACAAAGTGAGGTAAGCCTTGTGGTCCTGCACCCTCCATCAATCCCCCGAGGGACAGGGGAGGGTCGCGGAGTGCGAGACGGAACAAAGCAAGCATGAAAGTGTTCCAGTTCACGTCCACCCTCTCTAATTAGACACCCCTCAACAACGGTTTCACACTTGTTACACTTACAAAACATGGTAATTGTCGCCGTAATGACATAACCGCACTTTCCTTGCATTCATCTATTTGGATTCACTCCAGACAGCCCCCGCGTCATTGTGCAACACAGTATGACAAGCTTGAGAGCGTCCATGTTTTATTACAATCTGTACAGTAATTATTACAACCCAACAAAGAGACGATTAAAGTATCAGAGTCAGTAAGTCAACCAATAAACAGCCGGGATAGCATTTATTTTAAACAGTTTTAAGTTTTGTTTTATTTCCAAGTTTTATAATACCAATTGTTAATATTATATCTTTATATTTTTAATTCTATTATTATATGTTCTATCCATGTTTGTTATTATTAAGTTTGAGCCTTGCTCTAGCACTGTATATTGTTATATGTTCTAGCCCTGTCTAGTGTTATATGTTCTAGCTCTGTCTATTGTTATAATGTTCTAGCTCTGTCTATTGTTATATGTTCTAGCCCTGTCTATTGTTATATGTTCTAGCCCTGTATATTGTTATAATGTTATAGCCCTGTCTAGTGTTATATGTTCTAGCCCTGTCTATTGTTATATGTTCTAGCCCTGTCTAGTGTTATATGTTCTAGCCCTGTCTATTGTTATAATGTTCTAGCCCTGTCTAGTGTTATATGTTCTAGCCCTGTCTATTGTTATATGTTCTAGCCCTGTCTAGTGTTATATGTTCTAGCCCTGTCTATTGTTATAATGTTCTAGCCCTGTCTAGTGTTATATGTTCTAGCCCTGTCTATTGTTATATGTTCTAGCCCTGTCTAGTGTTATATGTTCTAGCCCTGTCTATTGTTATAATGTTCTAGCCCTGTCTAGTGTTATATGTTCTAGCCCTGTCTATTGTTATATGTTCTAGCCCTGTCTAGTGTTATATGTTCTAGCCCTGTCTATTGTTATAATGTTCTAGCCCTGTCTAGTGTTATATGTTCTAGCCCTGTCTATTGTTATATGTTCTAGCCCTGTCTAGTGTTATATGTTCTAGCCCTGTCTATTGTTATAATGTTCTAGCCCTGTCTAGTGTTATATGTTCTAGCCCTGTCTATTGTTATATGTTCTAGCCCTGTCTAGTGTTATATGTTCTAGCCCTGTCTATTGTTATAATGTTCTAGCCCTGTCTAGTGTTATATGTTCTAGCCCTGTCTATTGTTATATGTTCTAGCCCTGTCTAGTGTTATATGTTCTAGCCCTGTCTATTGTTATAATGTTCTAGCCCTGTCTAGTGTTATATGTTCTAGCCCTGTCTATTGTTATATGTTCTAGCCCTGTCTAGTGTTATATGTTCTAGGCCTGTCTAGTGTTATATGTTCTAGCCCTGTCTATTGTTATAATGTTCTAGCCCTCTATATTGCTATATGTTCTAGCTCTGTCTAATGTTATAATGTTCTAGCCCTGTATATTGCTATATGTTCTAGCCCTGTATATTGTTATATGTTCTAGCCCTGTATATTGTTATATGTTCTAGCCCTGTATGTTGCTATATGTTCTAGCCCTGTCTATTGTTATATGTTCTAGCCCTGTCTATTGTTATATGTTCTAGCCCTGTCTATTGTTATATGTTCTAGCCCTGTCTATTGTTGTTATATTTTACATCCTTAAAATAATAATTGCTAATTTTCGACGCGAGGCTTGATATAATTATTTTCAAGATTTTTTCCGACAAAAATCTGGACCCAAACTTAACAAGTGTTCATAAAATGTTATTGAACACGCTTCAAAGCATCGAAGAGATAACGTTTGTTGCCAAATCAATATTTGGTTTTATAGTGAGCCAGACAAAAACCTATTATTGTTTTTCATTATGTAATGTAATTTAAAGGACGTTTCTTAGTTGCCACCTACATGGCTGGTAGCTTAACGCGGGAATCTTCCAGTAGTCTAGTTCCAACACCAGAGTCCGACTTCCAGCAACACGGAGATACACTATCCGTGCGTCCATATCTGTCTATTATAACATGATTATATCAACAGATGTCTTTAAAGTTATTTTGATAAACAAATGCACTACTAACCCTATATTGTTTTGTCACCGCGTCTTACTACCCGTTCGGGTTATACGATTATGTACTAGTTATGCTAATAAATTGTATGAATGAGGAAGGTTGTATTTATAAGAAATGTACCTTCATTTACATGGAGGTAGAGTAAAAAATCATTTTAGATAAACCACTCTCAGTACACCCAACTGGGATTCGAACCTTGATCTCCCCATCATCGGCAGTCTAGTCTACTGTGAGAGTGACGTGGGAGACAATGCGGTCACCGAAGCGGATTGCATATCAACTGATTATGTTATTGTGTTAGGGATGAGGAAAGTTGAATTTAAAGAAAGAGTCTCCTCATTTACGTGTAGGTTGAGTGGATAAACGTTAAATAAAAACCACCTTCGGTTCACCAGATCGGAATACGAACCTCGACCTCCCCGTCATCAGCAGTGCAATCTCTAGCAAGTGAGACTCATTAAAACAAAAGACCACCGAAGCAGGTACAATCCCTAATTATTTCAATTGTTTTTTAATAGCGTGAAAATATTTTTTGAGAGATTTTGAACAAATAAAATTATATAAAGAGTTTATTTTGAAAAATTATACAGTAACTGATAAATGTGACGCATTACACACAAAAACGAAAACAATTAAGATGTATCACTAAACAGTATAAGATAGTCAAGTATATAATATAGCTGTCATCAATTAAAAACGAACGGAACCCACCTCGGTGTGCGTTGTTAGCTAACGCGCTAGTTTCGTGTTGAGCTATACTGCCGAGGACGTAGAGATCGAGGTTCGAATCTCAGTCGGGTGAACCGGGGGGACGGTTTTACTTAAAGATTTTCCACTCTCCCTCCACACAAATGTGGGTTCACTTCCTCTTAATTCAACCTTCCCAATTCCTAGCCCATCAGCGTAATTAATACTTAAGCGTATAACCGGAACAGTTAGTAAGACGCGGTGCTATAATAATAAATAATAATCAAAAACGAAAGCAAATTTTTAACCCGAGCATACAAAGTTGATATGAAGTCGTTAAAGTGACTTAATCTTAAAATAAGTTGATGTTCTGATTGCTTTACTACTAATTACAGATAGTTATGCCCTTTTTGTTAAGAGAGCTCAATCGGTTAGTAGTATGTTTCACGCCTGATTCACACGAGCAATGGATGGACATTATAAGTTAACTAAACAGTGTATAAACACGCGACCATTGTGCTAGTAGATCGGTCATTAGAGATAATATGGCATTGTGCTTTGTATGCGCTTCGAATGCATTACAATGGCGACGTTTGGTTTGAGGAAGTTGATGTTCCCAAGCTTGACGACACTAATTCATGGTTAAATAATGACAATAAAAGGACAATTATTTATCCTAACTAAGATGTCACACAGTAGTTTAAAAAGATACAATCACTTGACACAAATCAACGTAACACAATATTCCTCTAGGCAAAACCTTAATTTTAATAGATTTTACTTATTTAGATCAAATTCGAACTATATCCTATTATATATATTTATAATTTTTTGCTGATAAAGTGAATCCACTCAACATTTAGCGTCAGGTTTGAACAATGAGGTATTGTACAGTATCAAACTAATAAAATAATTAATAAATTCACCATCCCGTGTATATAATCTTCACTATACATAGGCTAATTTCCAAAGAAGTAATAAAACGAATCTTATAAACATTATTGATATCCAATAAATTAATAAAGTTATAATAATTGAACTAGAATGAAAATTAACCGACTTTCCCTCAATATAATAAAATATTAATTAAAAATCTACCCCAGATATTAATACATCTATTAATAATAAAAACAACACATATTATTACGGGTATTGTTAGGCAGAATGTGTCTGACGAATTTGTTTGAAACAGTCTTATACCAGTAGAAGACATACACTCTCACGATTTATCTAGAATTTAGAATAAAAGTATCCGCATTAGCATGTAGGGAGAGTGTGAGAGCGACTAAGGAGAGGTAGGACACAATTGAGTACACTCGACCCAGATTCAAATCCCGACCTCCCCTTCAACGGCAAATCAGACAAGACTAGGGATGGCTGATGTATCGAATAATTCATATGAAACGCTACGATATATCTATCAAACTATATCGATACATCAAATGATTCAATATAGATATATATTGAATTGTATTGGTCTGGCTGAACTTTAACGACGGTTTTAAGATGGCTGCTGTTCTGTATTGCTATTCTTAGCTTCTTTTCCCTTAGTAAACTTTTATTTAAATTTTAAAAATAAAAGAAAAATTTAGGGAAAAAAGGAAAAAATCAACTCATTTATAAAAAAAGAAAAAAAAAGCGTTCGATTTATTTTTATTCACAACCCCTAAAGCGTGGTTTGAAATATAACATGTATCGATAAATTGATCGATATATTTTCTATATAGATATAATGTTGCGATCCTTAAACAAGACGCCTTTTTATTCACTTTCAATAATGAAACAAGATATTGTATATGGCCAGAGGTAGAACCCACGGCCTACTTCTCCTGCCGACTCATGGACGGATATTCTTGTCATGGCTCCAACATAAATCAGGTCAACATCGCCCACTTCTGGCGATCATCCTTGTGAACCGTAGCACCGCCAAACAAGTGACGAGAGAACGGCACACTTTTTTTTAAAATTGTGATAGTTAAAGTGCACTTGCTTAATAACTCATTATATCACCACACGAATTTAAAAACTAACTTAAATCTAAAAAAGGCCGAATACCCGCTAAGGTGCTACTCTCGCAGTAGACTAGATTGACGATGACGGGGAGATCGAGGTTCAGATCTCGGTCGGGTGTACAGAGGGAGGATTTTACAAAATAGTTTTCCACTCTCTCTCTTTCCACGCAAATGCAGGTACACTTCCTCTAAATATAACCTTCCTAATCCCTAAAACCATTAGCGTAATTAATACATAAGCGTATTACCTGAAGAGGTAACAAAATAAGCCATTAAAAAAAGTTTATTATGTTATATAAACGTTTATCAATACAGATTGTGTACTTGTGATTTCCCATTTTTCTATAGATAAATATGATAGAATACTTATTATTTTCTTTCATTTGTTTTGTTCCTTGCTATCGACATATTTTGAAGTCACACTGGTACCTAATAAAGACTGGCGATGATGATTTCAACAGTTTGAGACATATCCAGCAATCCATTGGGGTTCTGTAACCGTAAAAAGGTCAAGAACGTCAGGTCTAGCCGAACTTAATTGTGATCTGCAACTGTCGATTACGTTAGATAGTAGCAATTCCTGTAAAATAACACTAATAAACCAGTAAAATATTAACAAAGTTGGAGGCAAATAATCTGTTTGTATGCAAACCGGAGTGTCCAACCACTATCACTCCCTGGTGATATTATTAGACAACAAGTATGACGAGTCTGCGATCCCTTCATTCATGCCTGTGACGCAACGGAGCTAAATTGGAGGTGTATTCGGAACTAAGTCAAGGTGAGACTGACTATATGTGGGACAGCCATCTGGTCGGTGGCCTCCATTCACGAGCGAGAGTGATGCCGGGATCACGATCAACTTAACTTTAACTTAACCTAACGTTCACTTAAAGTTAACTTAACTTAAAACAGATGTGTGATCACGATTCACGTAACTTAACGTAACAACTTGAACCAAACATCTGCATTCTCTAGTATGATCTGTGAGTTGTACTATTTGTAAAGTGATGATCTGTGAATGTTTACAGTTTTCAATCAATATAATAAATATCTATTACTAAACTTTTTTGATAAATTTAGCTTTCCTATTTTAGTTTAATTATTTTGTTTCAATGTCTGATCACTAGAACTAAAGCTAAAAAGTATACCTTGGTCTTAAAACCAACAAATGAATCACTAAATAGCCCTGTTGACGTCACTCGCATAATGATTGGCTGGCTAGATCACGTGATACCCTTCAAGTAAAATAACTCCATGTCACGTTCGCAAGATGGACGGGGGGAGACAGGGCTTCGAATTCAGATCAGATGTTTTTACTAAATGGTTTTCCACTCTCCTTTCTTGCAAATGCGGGCACTTCCTTCAAATTCAACCTTCCTCATTCATAGTACATTAGCGTAATTAGTACATATGCGTTTAATCTGAACGGGTAGTGAGTCAGACGAGGTTACATAAAAAAAGACCTAACGATAATAATAATAATAATTTAATTTGAATTTAATTCAATATAAAACAAAGAACTCTATAGAGCCAGGAATTGTAAAAAATACTTGTCAAAAGTAAAAAAATGCACACCCGTTTTGTTGCTTTTTTTGTGTGATCTCGAACATTTTTGAAGAAAAATCCTACTTCGGGTTATCCAGTCGGGATAAATTTCAATAGGGTTTTATTTTGATAATAAACGAAGTGAACAAAAAAAAATTGGGCTCAGTTTATTGCGATTTTCGACGTATAGAGTGTTTTCATACATACTCGTACATAACAGATATACACCGAACTGATCAACGTACAACCGCACAAGGCAGGCCTTTTTTACTTTCTTTTTTTGACAAAGATGTAATGATGCTAAATGTTGACATGTATGTAGATCTCAGTATTATTTTTCAAAAATATACATTTTTATCTGGATTGTCACAGTTGAACTCATTTTAATGGCGCCCAAGGGCGAAAGTGGACTTGGTGAGAATAGCACGCACTCCTTTTGAATTAAGCTGAGGCATAATGTTGGGATATGCAATGTGATTACAAGGACGAACTCGTATACAAATATAACAATATTTTAGGCCTCCTACGGGATCGAACCCGGGCATCTTTAGCTTGTTTTATTTTTTCTTTATTTCAAGGAACATAAAACATAGTTCAACATTGTATATTTTTTAAACAACGCGTCTTACTACTTGTTCAGGTTCTACGCATAGCCTATGCACTAGTTACACTAATGAACTAATGATGTGTAAGAGTAAATTTAGAGGAAGTGCATCCGCATTTGCTTGGAAGTAGAGCGGAAAGCCATTTTTTTGAAAAACCACCGTTAGTACAACCGACTGGGATTCGAACTCCGATCTCCCCGTCATCGGCAGTCTAGTCTAACAACAGAGTGACGCCTTAGACCATGCGGCCACTGAAGTAGGCTAACATTGTATTATTTTCAAACACTTGGCGCATATTTTAATAAAGTAAAACTTTCTGGTACGTAAACAAAAATGCTTTGGATTATTATTTACTATAACATTTTGTGCCTTTGTATGCACAAATTCAAACACAAACTCTTTATCTAGATCGCAATAAAATGTTATTTTAGTTTTGTAAGATTGCTATGAGACGTGCACAGTATGCACAGATAGCAACAAATAAAATGTATTTAACCTGCTCATAATGGAGTGATTGTGGAATTTGAGTCATTTAGCGCCTACACATTGTTTCAAGTGAGGTCGACAGGAAAGTTGCAAGGTTTCGTGGGACGAAGCGACTCGCACACGACAATAAGGTCAATGTGATTCATGACTCAGAAAGTTGGGCCATAGTGTTTTTTTATGAATCACGCTCACCTGCCAACGAGCAGACAGACCCGCAGGCGTCGATATCGATCAAACTTGACCAGGCGGTTGTTGGCAAACCGTCTGAAGGGCATTGGGAAATAGGTTTTTTTTAGATAATTACTTTATATCGACGGCAAATTACGTCTCAATAGGTTTACATTTCCATCCAACTTTTAATTTGGTTATTAAAATATACTTTCCAAACACATGATTATATCAGCACAAGGCTTAAATATATAAATGGGCCAGTTTCATAGTCAGACTTAGTATACCTCAAATGCGGCGCTGTACTAAATACAAGACGACACCTCTCTAGACCAGAATGGAATGGGCCAGTTTCATATGCGAAACTAGCTCATTCCATTTCTGGTCTAGGTAGGTGTCGTCCTGTATTTAGTACAGCGCCGCACCTGAGGCGTACTAAGTCTGACTATGAAACTGACCCATTCCATTCAGCTTATACACAATAAATCAATAACCTCAAAATATGCTACATATTATAACCACGCAAACATTTTATATATGCTATATAAAGTAAACATACATATGAAAAAACATAAAGAATTTAAACACAAAGCATCAAAACTTGGAGAAATTAGCATAAGAAAATTACAGAAAAATTAACAATGTATAGGCTTCTAACTACCCAAATATTTCCTTCTAAGATTCGAATTAAATGGTGTTTTTTTTACTGTTGGTTTGTACAAGAATTGCATGGGGATTAGTGGTGGGTGCAAATTAACCCATGTCGAATCAGCCAGATCCTACTGTATATGTATTGAAGGGATGAAAAGGGTAACGATTACTTGGGTTAGAAGTGAACAAATCTCTACGAACGTTGTAGCTAGAATTCGTCATAGTAACCAAAAGTGTAGTTACCTGATTGCCAAACCCTTCCTTCACCTCTGACAAGATGTGTATTAATCACAACTTGTGAATGTGTGGAATGCCAGGCCTCCACCGTGGTTCGGATTTCACGTTAAACTGTAGGTCCTCCATTTCATCTCACAATCACCCTACCATTACACATTAGCGTAAGTGCGTATAACCCGAACGGGTAGTAAGACGCGGTGCTAATAATAATAATAATAATAATAATAATAATAATAATAATAATAATAATAATAATAATAATAATATAGTTACCCTACTTCGGGAAGAAATAATTCTACCTACAGACACTCACTCGAAACCACTGTTCTATATTATTATTTCAATCAGCCCCTGTGAACTTTGATGGTTCATGGCTGCTAGAAAGTGAAACTTGAAGCTTTGAGGTTAGACCCAGCCCAGACGACTTACTCAGATTAACACTTCAAAGTACATTTAATGCTTAAGTAGACGGGGACACAGCGATATTCTATTTTAAGAGTATTCTTGTTTGCAGTTCGACAGTGAAACATTGAGAACAAAAAAAAAAGTCAATGAACAAAGAGAAATAGACCAAATATTTACAAAAGACAGATCTATCTAACTTAAAATCCTTACTATATGTTTAATCGCTAATCTTCATCCGATAGGACGAATAATTCTGCCAAACAGATTTTTTAAAAGTCTTATAAAAGCTAAAACATTAACCGTCGATAACGAAAATAAAATAATCTTAGCTTAGGTTGTAAAAAAATTGCGATATGTGGACAATGACACGTAATATTTGTATCAAAGAGATGACTAATGAGCAAGGAAACTGTAATAAACTAATAAACATCTCCGCTTGAAATCCGCTGACAACTGCACATGTGTTAAGATCTTAATGGCTGAGCGACTGCCGACGAGTTAAAACCACCTTAGTAAGGCAACAGACTTGAGTTAATGATACAAAAAGATGGGCTTGTAGCAAATGGCACGAGCGCTCAACTATAATCCATTCATAGCTAGTTACTTTTTTTTAGAGCTGTAAAGCTTCAATGAATGTAGAAAGACAACGGGTCAAATTTTATAATTTTTTCTCACAATTTGTTATAATTTATCAGCTATTCCCAGTTGCTAGCAAGCAGTAGCACTAAAATATGGTTCTCAAACTGTGGTCCGCGGACCTCTGGTGGTAAGTGGTATGCCAGTTGGTTCGAACAAAATAAATAGTATGGCACAATCGTATTTGCTTTCTTAACTAGTCTTTTATAGTATGAAAATAAGTAAACAGTAATATAACTTCAAGTGATTTCATGTAAAGACTTCCTAGATATCCATTTTAAGCAAAATAGTTTTGTAGATTTTCTAAAAAGCTACCCAACATTAAACTGTTCCTTGTTTGAGGGCTTCAAAATGATACCCCGAGGAAAAACCTTTTTTTTAGAACTATGGGACACATAAGGTGGATAGTCCACATGTGCATCGAACTCTTATCAAGTGGTGAAGTGTTAAGAGTACTAGTAGTAACACTAGACAATAGAAAGTAGAGTATAAGAGGAAGTGGTGAAGTGTTAGAGGACTAGTAGTAACACTAGACAGTAGAAAGTAGAGTATAAGAGGAAGTGGTGAAGTGTTAGAGTACTAGTAGTAACACTAGACAATAGAAAGTAGTAACACTAGTAGCAACACTAGATAGTAGTGTAGGGGAGGAATTAATATTGAAGTGTTGGTGGGAGGGGGGACTGACCACAACCAGGTACGCGTGACACGCACTCTTTTCCTGGCACGCACCGTCGTGACTCAGCATTGACCTTGGGAAACAATAAGGAAGGTCGTTAATCTACCCGCTGTTGGAGAATGAAAATAATTATACGTCCTTCTTGTGTACACCCCAGTGAACACAAACACTGTCCAATAATATTTGGTGTCTGTCTCCGTAGAACGTTGCTCAACAAGACCAACTCCTTGAAAGAAATAACATCGTATCTGACCCACCTCTATGAGAATATATTACAAAGATGTTTTTTTTCCTTTGAAATTTCCAATTTAAATTCAAAAATTTTAGTGGCAAAGTCTATGAAATTATCTATAATGATAATATAATTTGAATGATCTAACATTATTATTTTAGTTAGAGGAAAGTCGCTGTTTATTTGGCCTGGAAAATAAAACTTAGGCCCTAAACTTACGTCTCTGATTTGTGACATAAATTAGTATAATTTTAACTGTCAATTAATAAAATAAAATTGTTTTAATCAAATCAGTTGTTGGAAATGTTCAAATATTGAACACCGGAAACAATCCACAACATTGTAGTCAGTGCCGTGTCTAACTCATTCCTATTCCCGCCCCCCCTCCCCCCATTAAATTTGGCTCAAACTATATTTTTTGTCATGCGTTTTATAAAAAATATATGGTCAACCTAAGTATAGCTCACTACATTCATATATCGTACCCTATCACTTTCAGTTAATCGCTACATTTCATATAGGCTTACAGTACTTGCTTTATTGCCGCTGCCCAGTGACATAAATATAAAAAACATTATTAAAGGAAGTACTAGGTGGTATATCATTTAAGTGGCAACTTCCATCTATTGCTTCCACAAGTGATTTAAGAATAACTGTCCCCGAAATTGATACGTAAAAAAATGGTAGCTTTATATTACCCACATTTGATTAAGTTTTTAACGTTCGCCAGTTCAATAATTAATATAAAATATACCCACTTAACTAATATCTGTAAGAAAATAGAACAGTTCTGCAGAAGTTTCTCAAATATTTTGTAACTAATTAATTTAATTTTAGCACCGCGTCTTACTACCCGTTCGTATTATACGCTCAGGTACTAATTACACTAATGGATTAGGAATTGGGAAGGTTGAATTTAGAGGAAGTGAGCCCGAATTTGCGTGGAGGGAGAGTGGAAAACCATTTAGGAAAAGCCACTCCCAGTTCACCCGACCGAGATTTGAACCCCTATCTCCACGTCCTCGGCGGTCTAGCTCAACACGACTGGCGCGTTAGCCAAATACGCCACCGAGGCGGGTATTTTTGTAATTATTATTATTATTATTATTATTATTATTATTATTATTATTATTATTATTATTATTATTATTATTTTACAACTTATTGTTTTACCAGGATCGTGGTAGAGCCAATTTTTGAGTCAACATCACCCAACCACGTCTCCAACACGATTAGACAGACGACAACACTTTTTAATGTATTAAAATTGGCTATAACATAAGAAGATTATATCTTGTGTCAGTCACTGCTCTATATCTTGTGTCAGCCCCTGCTCTATATCTTGTGTCAGTCCATGCTCTATATCTTGTGTCAGTTCCTGGTCTATATCTTGTGTCAGTCACTGCTCTATATCTTGTGTCAGTCCATGCTCTATATCTTGTGTCAGTCACTGCTCTATATCTTGTGTCAGTCCATGCTCTATATCTTGTGTCAGTCCATGCTCTATATCTTGTGTCAGTCCATGCTCTATATCTTGTGTCAGCCCCTGCTCTACATCTTGTGTCAGTCACTGCTCTATATCTTGTGTCAGTCCATGCTCTATATCTTGTGTCAGTCCCTGCTCTATATCGTGTGTCAGTCACTGCTCTATATCTTGTGTCAGTCCATGCTCTATATCTTGTGTCAGCCCCTGCTCTATATCTTGTATCAGTCACTGCTCTATATCTTGTGTCAGTCCATGCTCTATATCTTGTGTCAGTCTATGTTCTACATCTTGTATCAGTCCCTGCTCTATATCTTGTATCAGTCACTGCTCTATATCTTGTGTCAGTCCATGCTCTATATCTTGTGTCAGTCCATGCTCTACAGCTTGTGGCAGTCCCTGCTCTATATCTTGTATCAGTCATTGCTCTATATCTTGTATCAGTCACTGCTCTATATCTTGTATCAGTCAGTGCTCTATATCTTGTGTCAGTCCATGCTCTATATCTTGTGTCAGTCCATGCTCTACAACTTGTGGCAGTCCATGCTCTATAGCTTGTATCAGTCGACGTAGTTTTGTATGCACATCACCTCTGACATCCAGTTTTAATTAAAAATATTATTTGCCCGTCTTTGTGCTAACTTCCCAGTAGCGCTCTGCTTATAAATTAAATTTAGATTAAAAAAAACAGTATAATTTGTTTCTGTGTATGGCTAAGTCTTCATGCCCGCATAAAAATTGAAACAATAATGCTGATTCACTCAAATATAATCAAGAATAAGGCTAAGAATCATGTGAGACTTAATTGTAGCGAAGCTTTTCTGATTATGTCGGTGTACATCGTCAGAGATTTGAGCATTACAATCTATGACTTGGTGATGATATACAACGCTCATGTTTTAAACACAATGGCATATCCTGTCAATGGCACACCCAGAAATCTACTTTAAGGGAGAGTCATTCAGCCAAGGCTGTAGCCAGAATGCAATTATTTAGAGAGATACCAGGAGGATTTGGGGGGGCCACAAATCCCTTAACCTCTGAAGGCCAAGAACATTTTTGAACATTATATAGACGCTAGTTTGAGATAATTTCTGTGCTCTAAATATTAGTTCTACTTCATATGATGTAAGTTTTTATTAAAATTATTTGTGATCTTGGGAAGAGAGTGGTGGGAGGGGTGGGGAGAGAATGGGTAGCGGGGGGAATACTCCTTAATTGGGTACACCACTGTATTATGTTTTTTAAGGGACAGTTAATAAGGTGAGGGTTTGATTATTGTTCACGCAGATGTTCTGCTCCCGTAGGATGCACTAAGCTTTTGGAGTGGCTCCGAGCAAATTTTGAAAGGGCTTAATCCGAAAAAAATGTAACAAAGGGTCAAGGACACAAATTGTAATAAAGAAGTGCTAGAAATTCAGACTTTTGTACTATCATTGGATGGTCGGACAGCTTAGCTCAGTCGGTAGCCTGTCTGTCTGCGGAGCTTAGAATCCCGGATTTGATTTTTTACATGACTGAACAATTTATCATTGATGAAATGTGGGTTTACCCTTTTACAATGATGAATTGCAGGCCGGGGACTAGATGTTGTGTCTGTTCGAAATTTAAGTTAGTTTAAAAGTCGTGTGGTAATAAAATTAGTCAATTAAGAAAATGCACGTTAAATATTTCAAGTAAATTTAAAAAAAATAAATAGAAATACCATCATCAGCGGCTTTGAGCCATTTAACCTCGAGGAATATCAGGGGAGAGAATCTCAAGTTAAACTCTCGGTATTCATCTAGTGAGAGGGAGAGAGAAAAAAATACATGGAAAAATAACACTTCTCAACTCACCCGTTAAAAAATGAGCTTCAAGCTTACAACTGTGAGCATGCGGGCTAAGACGTCAAATTCGTCTGGTCTGCAAACGGGGAGGTCAGGGTTAATATCCCACTAGAGTGTACTGAGGGTGTTTTTTCCTAAATGTTTTTCAACTCTTCCTCAACGTAGTACAAAGACTTACAACTCGGACGGGTAGTAAGACGCGGTGCATGCGGCAGGGTGATTTCAACTGCATCCGTGCATGAGAAGTAAGGACACACTTCAGGATGGTTTCCACTCCAGTGGCCATGATGACGTCATTCATGGAAAATAGGGGGAAGAAGAAAGAACCACTGCACGAGGAGCACCCGCTAATATGTTCCCGGCTCGTGCTACATGACACGCTTCACTTCATCGCCGAGAAACGGGGGATCTGATTATACGTCAGCACGGAGACTACAGCCGTTGAGAGAGAGACTAGAAACTAAACTAACTCGTCAGTCAGTGTCCATTAACCCCGCGCCCCCCTCTCAGCCTTTATAAGACGTGTCAAATGAGAGTAAAGGCAGTGTGCATTAGCAACAATGTGACACACTAACACCCTTAAAATTAAGGTGGGAATGTGTGGGACGCGAGAAAAGGTGTTTTTGCAGTTTTTTAATAGCAAACACCTTTTTTCGGCAAAAATAAATAAAATATTGCTCCAGTAGCAACGTTGAGTTTAATTTTCTTCATATGGTGATATCAAACCTTTTTGAATATCTATCAAGAGAGTACTGGAATTTAATAGCTTTTCCTATTAATTTAAAAAGTATTTCATCTAATGACGCTATGTTATTATTATTAGCACCGCGTCTTACTACCCGTTCGGGTTATACGCACTTACGCTAATGTGCAATGGTAGGATGATTGTGAGATGAAATGGAGGACTTACAGTTTAACGTGGAATCCGAACCACGGTGGAGGCCTGGCATTCCTCACATTCACAAGTTGTGATTAATACACGTCCTGTCAGAGGTGAAGGAAGGGTTTGGCAATCAGATAAATCTGGCTGCCACTATGTTCAAAACATATATGCAACAATTGTTGATATTACCATGTGAAGAAAATAAAACTCTATGTTTCTACTGGAGAAATATTTTATTTATTTAGGGCCTAGGACAAAAAAAGGTTTTGCTATAAAAACTGCCAAAACGCTGACCTTTTTCCGCCTAATGTTTTCATATAATAATTAATTAATATTCTAACACTAGAAAACATAATATTAAATATTAAAGTGGAATTATGTGTCATAATACTATACCAACTATTTTTACTGCGGTTTTAGCCCCTCCCTTAATGATCCCTTAGCTCGCTACTGCTAAACACGTGGTAATTGTAGTTATATTATCTTGTTCGGTGTTCTCTCTTTCATTTACAAGTACAGAACATATGTTATCTGATAAGTGATGAGCATCAAACTCTTTCCCAGTAAAGAATGTAGGACAAGTAATGGTTGTTATATCTCTCAATGCACGTTTGACAACCTTTTGGACACATTTTGCATCACTCCCCCCATTATTGGCAGTAAAACCAATGGCACAAATTATAAAAACCTATTCCAACATTTAATCAAGAGCATCTACAATACTCATACCTTAATGCAGAATAAACATGGCCGCCGTATAGGTTGAACAAAAACAAAATACTTTTTGCCATTGAGTATATCTTAATATATATAATTCTTCTGTACGTGTGTATGTCACTGAACTCCTCCTAAACGGCTGGAACGATTTTGATGATGTAGGTGGCGCTGCAATCGGGTTCTAGGATTTATTTTTTATTTTTTAGGGAATTTTTTAATATATTTTTTGGGGGGATTTTTTAAAAAGATTTTTTGCATATCAGAACATGTAACCTCAAAATTTCACCCCCTCACCATCCCACCACCCCAATATTTATAATAATGAATATAATATTAATAATTGATAAATAATATGCCACCCAAACGAAAAGCCAACGTTCGGGCAGGACAACGTCTGTCGGGTCCGCTAGTATAATATATAGTAATACACTCAATAGTTATTATTATATAATTATTTATATATTTAAGGCACCAAATCTTCTTTCTAAGCTGTCAGTCTGTAATTTGGCAGTCAGAATGTAGGCCCAGCCATACGTATTAAATACATATTTGCATAACTCAACTACTGATCAAATGGTGTGGTTCATAGCAATGTACGTATCATTAGTAAGTTTCCTTCTGTATTTGATAAGTGCCAGATATCTAAATAAGTTCGTATATTGTGAAGGAACACCAGTTTTGAATCATTAATGCCAGTAATTGGAGTGGTGCATGTCCCCTTCATTGGGTGTTTAACATCACTAATTGCTCACCACTTGGCAAATAATTTTAAAAATTGGACAGCTCCATCACTGACATCAATACCTTGGTTTTTCAATGTTTCAAGAGCCACTATATTCTTTAAATAAAAAATATTAACAGCTAAGGAGACATTCTGACGTTCAATAGACGTAGGATATAGAGCTTTTCTAGGTAAACTTGGTGCGAGTTTTAACAACATATTTTTTTCTGACTGAAATAAATCTCCAAGATCTGAAAATTTTGCCCCGGCTGTTGTATATTCACACACAACACTTTTGCCTTCATCAATATTTGACAGAAAAATAGAAAACACCTGTTCCACATTTGGTATAGTAAATATTTCATTACATCTGTTCAACCAGTTATTACGGATGCACTTCAGAATATGAACAGTGTCAAACATAAGAAGAATTGGCCTTGAAGAACTAGCTGGATTTGGTATACAATTTTTAAGACTACCACCACACAATAGTCCAAACCGCTTTCTATCCACACGATTATTGTCAGAAACTAAACACACAACATGAAACCCTAGTTCATTTATCACATTTAATACTTCAATCAAGAGGTTATATAATGTATCAGCTGGTAGGTTTATTACGGGAAAAACCAATTACATCCGTTTTGTGAATGCAAAGACGAAGACATAAATACTTTCATAGTAGTGGCTGCATCCACACCGTTTTCTGCCATTCCCAATATCTTTCCTCCTTGATATGTTATTTTATTATTAAGATAAATTTAATCTAACATAACAGACACCACTCTGTCCTGACTCTGAAGCAACTTATTTTTTTCTTTCAAAAATGATTTATGTGAAGCTCCTATACCTGCGCTAATGGGGCCAATTTTACCTAAGAACTGTTTCAAATAAACACAGGAAGAACGCACAGCTAGAAAAATTACTAGATCCTCTTTCACGTATTCATACGTCAAGCCACGTTCTCTGGCTGCTATCACTTTTGATAGATAGTATCAACCATCTGTAAAACTATTCTAGTAATTATATAATAAAATGTTACCAATATTGACCTTGTATTTATTTTATTTTTCTAAAAGGTTCTTTCAAACAAAAAATTAATTTTCCAACTCAATGATGTTTATTTTCCCCAGTGATGTAATAATGTGGGGATTATGATGATACGAAGAATTTAGGGGGCGAGGTCCTCCCAATCACCTGAAGCAAGAAGGATCTGGCCATTTAAAAAAGGGGTTTCGAGGACAAATACGAACAAAACACTCAAAAGGGCGTTACCCCTATCCTTGCAGTAGCGCACCCTGATATGTATAATATATAAAGCTATGATTTCTGTTCTTGTCTACAGTTGGGAGTTTTAAGGACACTTTGAATGTGTTATACTATAGATAAATATTTTGAACATCAAGTCGTAGACCTGGTATTAGATGTAACCAATACATTCGACACATCTTCCGTTTATGATTCTACTTCATATGTTTTAATGTTTCATTTAAATGATCCGCGGTACAAGGGTTAGCATAGGGTTGTTCGGGGGTATGTCTCTCCTGCTGCACTCTCCTTGTTCACTTCGGGGATGTGGAGTTCCACCATGGACACAAGAAGTCCGGTAACAATGGTAGAGTTCCATCACAGACACAAATAGTCCGGTAACAATGATAGAGTTCCACCACAGATACAAGTAGTCCGGTAACAATGGTAGAGTTCCACCACAGACACAAGTAGTCCGGTAATAATGGTAGAGTTCCATCATGGAGATAAGTACCGATAACAATGGTCGAGTTCCTCCACAACAAAGGGGTCAGGGTGAGCATTAACACCGGTGAGAACCATAACTATTATATGTAAAAATTATTAAAGGATTGAAAGCAAGGTTTGTGCTAAAATATTGCACTAGTACATATTGTAATCGCTTCCCTG
>CABFWB010000476.1:273749-293873 GCA_902151455.1 Timema bartmani | reverse complement strand
TAACTCAAACAAGTATACCACGGTATTGATAGACCAGTCACTAGAGGTTATAGAACATAAGTAATCGTATAGGCAGCACATGGGAGGGGGGCGGATCCCCTGGTATCCTCCCTCCTGGCTACGTCAGAGCAATTAAGGACATACTACGAATACTACGACATAACCGCTTGCGCGATTTGATCGGATTTTTACTGATGTAGTTTCCGGTTAACGAAGTAGCCTAATTGGGGTTGTATTCGAAGCTATTTTGTTAGGCGGGTTGCATCTTAACTGGCCGCACTCTTAGTATTGTCACAATCAGAAGCTAAAGCACACAATAAGATGAGGGAGGAGAAAATGAGCAGTTCAACCTGCAAGGTTTCTTGTCCATACTGTATGTGCAGATGGCATTTTCCTTCTTCCGCTGACGAGTATAAATAGTCAATTATTTACAGCTGAACAACATTGTCTTGAATTTAAAGATTACCCTTTTCTTATTCCCTACTCTAGACAAACATTTTGCTTCCAATAACTTTTTAATCTACCTCCTGACAGGAAAATTTCTACTGGGCATTTTCATGAATAAACTAAAAATAGCCTGACTTGTAGGTGATTAAATAAAAACAAACTACTTAAAAAAAACATACTTTAAAATCAAATAATAACTGTGGGGCTGTTTTTAGAATGATTAAGAACTTTTGGTTTTAGTTTCAATGTTTAAAACTCGTCGAATAAAATATAATATAATTATTAAAGCGGTAAATCCTAGCTTGACTTGCCGTGGCGTCACAGGCAGACAATGTCCTTCCTTAAACAGGTTTTTAGCTGCACGGTGAAAAACCCAGCACAGGTGGTGTCGCGGACTAAGACACCCGGCTCGTAATAAACGGGATCGCCAGTTTTACCAGATGCTCTTGTTATCATTAAAGTACTAATTTTAAGTAAGTATTTAATGTAATTTTATGTGTGCTTGCATGTGTACATATGTTTAATTTTAGTTGTGTTCACCTTAGTTTAAAACTTTTTTTTTTAATTCCTTCATACTAGTCGGTAGCGTGTCTGCCTACTGAGATAATGGTTCCTGGTTTGATTCTCGGTATGTATTATTATTATTAGCACCATGTCTTACTACCCGTTCGGGTTATACGCAGATTCCGGTATGGTAATTTTTTTTATCAATTTGTGAGATTGGCGTATACCCTTTCACAATAATAAATTAACGGCTGGGGGGCTGGATGTGTGTCTGTTCATGATTTAAGTAAACCAAGTTGTGTAACTTCAGTTCAGAAAGTGCATGTTAGATACCTTTAGTAAAAAAAACACAGTATAATATTCAGCAATTCTTCAGCTACAAATTTTGGATACGCCACTGTTCTAATACCTTCTATAATATACTTCAAACGAATGAGGAAGCAAAAAGCCATTTTAGTATTGCTAGGCTTAGGCCAGTACTCCCACGGATAATATGTAACATAAGTGAGAGAGTATCTGTATACTGTAACGATACTGATTTGGACCCTTCTCATATATGCAAAAAAAAGTCATGGATGAAGTGCATTTTTCTTTTAAGTATTGTATGTAAAATATCCTTTTAATACTTCATCCATGGATGATCACGCGCTTTTCAGAAATAATGTCGAAGGATTGCACCATTAAAACTTATTTTTTTCCTCAAAAAGTAACTCCGTAGTATTTACCAAACAAGCAAGAAACGTTAGCTCCCTATACTCAATAGGAAGCTAGTCTTCAAGACACCTGTCGCAGGGATGCTTTCGATTTGTTGGTTTTGACACTGTTCACGAGAGGTCCAAGGGGCCAGGGGTAGGTAATATATAAACTGCTTGTGCGTATGAATATATAGATAGAGTAGTCACATAAATCTACATAGTGCAGGCGACATAAATCTACATAACGTTGTAATACGCCAGTGCCATGATCTAAATAAATCGTGTGCAATATTAAAGGTTTTATTTATTTAATTAAATTATCTCACAACATTCTGTACCGCTTTAATTAGTGCTTGATCACGGGGCTATTATCAGCTAATTAAACGCTATAACTTTAACCGGCGCCCCAAGCAAACGTGGGGCATAACAATAAAATTGTATCACTTCAATTGGCGCCGAACGCGCGACCGAATCGTTACAATACATATGTAGCATTGTTGTGTGGTTTTCTGTAGCATTCGTTAGAAGTCGTGGAATTCAAACGAATGAAATCATTGGGCAACTATATTTGAAAATAATTAAACAATCGTATTTATAAAAACCCTAAATCTGTGTTGTTACACGAAGACTGCAAAAAGGCGCATTTCGGTGCGATTTCTTGTTTGTGTGTATGGTCTATTATTGGTACCTAATTTCCCGGTTAATCAGCCGGGGNTATTGGTACCTAATTTCCCGGTTAATCAGCCGGGGAGGGGGGGGGGTATAGGCTCTTTTGTGATAATTATAATGGCACTATCTCAACTTTGATTGTTTAATAGATGTAATTAAAGTTTATTTGAAAGCCCAATATATTTATCGATAGCCTTATCATAATCCTTAAATGTTTTTCGATGTTATCTATAGTCTTTCATTTGTGAAAGCCTAGCATTGATTGAACAATATTGAAATGAGAATCAGTGTTGCCAAACGTTCTGGGTTTTTTTTAAATGTCTTACAACAAGATTATCCAGATTTCCAGATTTGTGGTGTATGCTCGGTTTAAAATTAAACAACCATTTAAACCAACGCTAGAACTTCTTAGCTTTTTGAGCACACTTTAATCAAATGTAATAAATTCTCAAACATACATAATGACAAAATAATTTAATCCCCTAAATATGTTTTAAATTAAGCAAAAAAATAGCTATTTTGAGAAGAATCAAAATATTTCCAAGAGATCCCTTCAAACTACCATTATTTTATATTTGGGGTATTTCACATCTCCAATTCCCAAACTACTACGTACGTTTGTTTCATTACGAACCAGGGAGGTTTTATTCTCTAAAAAACAGCAAACATTGATCTGGCACCCCTGTTCCCAACAGTAGGTAGTCTTATCTTTGAACTAAATTAAGAATCATGAGAAAGATATTTTATCAAATAAGGCTACCCGAATTAAATAAGATACAGGAAGAAGTTGAATTTTAAGGATATGTATATATAGCATTCATTTGAACATATCTAACCTGGATTTGAACCCCGTCTTTTGACGCAAGCGCCGAGTTGACTAAGGATTAAATATCCCAAGTCGTTGAACTACTTAAAATAGTAAATACTACGTTTCTTAGTGGTTTGCTTTTGTTATATGTAAATAGTTATACAATGCTTCCAAAAACTTTTTTTTCCTAATTCCAAATAAAAAGAGTTATTAAATGTGCCAAGAATAATTCGGTAAATATATTGTAATAAAGGGTTAAACACATCCACCGTTGATCAGATTTTTATAATAGTGAAAAGAGAAAATTATTGAGAAAATAAATCTAAATAATGAATATGCGTGATTATAGATTGTACTTACAGTTATTATTACACTTATATTCCCTGAGAGTGTGCCGGGTTCACAAAACTCATTCTTCAATGCGTTGGTCTACGTTTTCGTCGTGCACTTAGCGTAATGATGCTCCGCCCACTTTAGTGACGTTTCATTTGTCGATAAAGGACGTCACTTAAAACTAGTCAAAAGATAAATATTATATTGATATCTACATTAGTAGAATATACATTACAAATATTAAATGGACATATCTTTGATTATTAAAAACTCCTCCTATTTATACCATAGAATCCAAACACATTAATTTTCAGACACTAAACAGATTTTAATTTGACTGGTCTACAGCTATCGATCTGAGTGACATTAGTAAAGAATTTTTAAAAAAGAAAGCAAAGAAATAACATATTTAATCAGTCATTGTTTGTATGTTTGAATCTCGGAGAAATAATCATGAATTCAACGCTGGTTCACGTTGATGCTTTGTGATTAAACAGGTACAACACTAATATTGAACTTTGTTAATATGACCGACCTTGATATCTCTGGGCGTACGCCCCCTTCACTATAGGAATTGTGTGTGTTCTTAAATGTATTGCTATTAAACCATACTCTTATGATATAGTCATAAAATACTTCAATATTGATTAAGGAATGAGCTAATTTTTACAGGTCTATTTGACCTTATAGCTCATATCCATTGTCTTGGCTAAATTAGGTTAGGGTACTGTAGCTGCCTGTGAAGGCTGTATCCGAATTATCAACTTTTACGTTGTCGCCTTGACATGTACCTTGCCAGTTGTATTGGCTTGGAGAATTTTCACCAAGGATGTTGACGCGCCCTTCACACACCCTTGAGTCCAAGTATGTAAGCATTATGTCGTTGGCACATCCTTGGTTCAATTTTTGACTGGCATCTGTTTTATTCTCTTTTCGTCAGCTAAACCTAAAACTTTGTCAACCCCCACTTTAAATCATACAGAATGATAAAACAGACATTTTTTTTATAATATTAAGAATTGGATTAGGCTATTTAAAAAAGTTGATTAGTCAATAAATGCCTCTCATTTAGCCTACTGTCACCAAACACAGCAAATTGTTTCTTGGCATGCTTACAATTTTGTAAAACAACGGAGGAACGGTCAACACAAACAAACTGGTGCCGATTTTAAACACTATATTAATTTTACTTAAGGCTGAGACAGAGCGGGGATATTATGAGCCGAGGGTGGGATTCCTTTTTTCTAGAAAGTTAAGGTTTTCAACACTTAAACACACAACAACATAAGCAAATTTATAATTATAACAAAATAAAAATCATGAAAAAATGTCAAATAGTAAAAAGAAAAATTTAGATAACTCACCCAATTCACCAGATAATTTTCCTCTGAGCAACTTTAAGGAACAAAAATAATTGAAAATTCGATAAATTGAATAACCGAAGCGTTGGATACCTATATTAATCTATTTACAGTACAACTTAATATTTGTTAGAACCAAAACCATAATAAAATAACAACCATACCTATTGGTAAACAAACTTTTTTTTTTGTGCACATTATCAAACATACCCAAGCTTAATTTAATCTTTGATGAGTGAATAAATAATACTAAATTTGATTAAATGTTCTAAAAAAATAGTAATTAAATGAGCTTATAAGAATTTTTCTTTTTTAATGATTCAGAATTGTTTCACAACATTTGTTTTATCTCACTCGGAAGATTGCCTATGTTGTTGAGTGTATAAGTGTTAGAAAACATTCATTTCTTATAATTTGACAGAAAAAAAAGAATCCTGCCCTTGGCCCACAATATAGCTGACAGAGCTTAACATAGTTTCTAAGATCATAAGTAAGTATTAGCACTGTGGTCCTAAGATGTTCCCGTTAAAATAGTCCAACGCAATCTTCTATCAAAAGTGTGTTGTGCGTGTGAATGAATCACGTCTACAACTCGAGGACCCGCCCAAGAATACTTGAGACTGGATACTCGGTACAGGTGCAGGTACTTGAAACTCAAGGTGAGAAAGAAGCGGTGCAGGAGAAAGAGGGAAGTTTTGCCCTTCTTACGAGCTCATATTGATCCACCCACGATCCGGGAGCGGTTTTATGCTGCCATTATTACAATAGCAATTATGTTACATGAAAGTGAATAATATGACTAATGCTAGGGGCTGATTATTACTAGACATCCATCACAAACTCTTCCTTAAACTACGAGTGAAGAATGACCCTGAGCACATGACGAATCCTGGATAGCTCGGTGGTAAAACATTTACTTACTAAGCTAAGGGTCTCAGGTTCGATTCCTGTGTCCCTAGATGTCATTTTACAATTTACAAATACTTTATTAAATAGTTATTTTCTTTATTTGCTACTAAAACAAGGCAAACAATAAACATGAAGAGAAATAGATGCAACTAACTTTTTTGGAAATTATTTTTATAGTTTATCTGAAAATAAATTTAAATTAGCCTATTACCCTATAAACACACTTCTCATTTATGATTTGTTTGCTCTATACAAAATGGTTTAGAAGCTGTTTTAATAAACATAGACAGGTGTTCCCGCTGAATCTTAACACTTGACATTTATTACTTCTGGGCACAATTATTGTAGAGTGTTTTTTGAACTTAATATTTAGGAACAATTTTAACAAGCAATAACAAAATTAAAGTGGAAGATAGTCAAAGAATACAGTCAGGAAATGTATGCTACTACTTGGTCAGTAAGTTGTTTACTACTACTTGGTCAGTAAGTTGTTTACTTCTTGCCTACTTTCAAGGAATGTAAAACTCAGAATATACAAAACAATAATTTTACCTTTTGTTCTTTTTGGGTGTAAGATGTGATCTGTTATCTTACATGACGAAAACAAATTTAGGGGGTTCGAAAACTAAGTGCTTTGAAAAATATTTGGTTCAAAAAGGGATTAAGATAGTGGAGAGCATAGGAAGTTATATAATGATTAGTTACATACGGTCCTTTACTCATCACAAGAAATTATTAGGGTAATCAAATCTCACAGGCTCCGTTGGGTAGCACATGCAGTATGAATGGAAGAAACTAGAACCCTGCTCAGGTAGGTACTGACTGGAAAACTTAATAGAAAGATACCAGTGAGAAGACCGAGACATAGACGGGAGAGTGACAATTGAATGGACCTGAAAACGATAGGGTGTAATGAGGTGGACTGGATAGAACTAGCTAAAGATAGGGATAGATGGCGTACTTTGGTAAGTGCAGCAATTAACTTCCTAGTTAGGTGACCTGGTGGTCTAGGGGTAAGGTGTCAGACTTCTGTGCTGGGGGTCCGAGGTTTAGTCCTCGGTCCCGGCACAGATTTATTCGACTGCCAAACCCTTCATTCACCTCTGACAAGATGTGTATTAATCACAACTTCTGAATGTGTGGAATGCCAGGCCTCTGCTGTGGTTCGGATTCTACGTTAAACTGTAGGTCTTCCATTTCATCTCACAATCACCCTACCATTACACATTAGCGTAAGTGCGTATAACCTGAACGGGTAGTAAGACGCGGTGATAATAATAATAATAATAATAATAATAATTTCAATTTAATTTCAATTTCCTTTATCATAGTGCTGGCCAGCAGTCGTAAGACCTATGACAGGCCAGCACTGAAAAGTACACAAGTACCTTACAAATACATATATTTACACGAGAAAATAAGATAAACAAAAATGGCTAAATAATGTTATATACTGATAAATAGTTACAAAAAAAAATAGTAATTAATAATGATAAGAATAAAAAATAACATTAATAACAAAATATAACTAAAGAGTTGTTAAAAGCAGTAACAATATGCAAAAAAAAAAGATCAGAATATTGTAAATTCAAATATTATAAGCAGAACCTATACATGATAAATTATTGATACGGGATTTCCTTAAATAACTCTCTGAGTTTAGCTTTCCTTTTGTGATAGAAGTCGAATTCGACAAATCTAGAATTGGCGCTATGGATACAACGACCTATAGGGCTTACCTTATAAGAGCTATTGAGAAAAAATAATTTTTTATTACAAGAATCCCGAGAAGGGATATGAACGCCTACATGATCAAGGGCAAATTTGCAAGAAATTTTGTTATTGAAAATATTAAAAACAAAAAGGGCATCACAATAAAATCTACGCGAGAATAGAGTTTGGAGCCCTAAGAGGTTTTTAATAATAATAATAATAAACTTCCTAGTTCCTAATGCCATAAATTATGTAAATAATAAATACACTTCTTAAGGAATTGCTCTTATCTAACCGTTGTTTATAGGTTTTCTTTGTTTCAGCTATAATCAGAAACTACTCGACGGCCACACAATTAGGTAATTTCTGCCATTTTATATTTTCTAATAATTTAGTTTAAATATTGTGTGTACTCTATATGCGTTATTTTTTATCTATTAGCTCTATCAAGAAAAGCATGTTGTACTCATTCATTACCAAGCAATATTTATGTAAATACAACTTTTTTTTAAGTACAAATGGATGTTCACTTCTTTGTTGTCTTGTTGTACTTTTTTTTGCCGGTATTTCCAGAGTGTTAATAATCTGTATAACAGGGTTATTTTAATACATTTAAAATTATTTGATATATTGTAAAATATGTATACAATCTTTTTATAAATCTTGTATTTATGAATGATCACAAATGTTAGAAACACCAGATAACTATAATGAGCCAAACTATACCAAACACTAGACTGGCTCTCACACTCTAATATTATTAGTCCTCATATTTTCAACACAATTCCATTTCACTTATTGTTGGTACATTCCTACTTAGCTTAATTTTATAATTGCAATAGATTAATAAAACATAATAATATCTTGAATGCAAAAGTTTAAAAAAGTGTTCCAACAACCAATTGTGTATTTCTAATGAATAATGTGTGTGTACTTTAGCTCATTCGGTAGCGTTTCTGTGTATTGAGCCAAAGGTGCCGGGTGTGGCCAAAATATGTATCATTGGTGAAATGTGTGTTTCCCCTTTCACAATAATGAATCAACAGCAGGGGCCTGGATGTGGTGTTTGTTCTAGATTTAAGATAGTTTATAAGTCTTGTACTGATATAATCAGTCAGTTCATTTCACGTTAAATACCCCAAATAAATAAATGATAAAAAATTATGTGTGTGTGATTTCATCCATACGCAGCTCAGGGAATAGTTACCCTGTCAACATATTTATAGGAAGTCTCCCCTTTACATCAACACAGCTCACCAATAAATTATTTGTTTTTATTTATTATTTGTTTGTTGTTTGATACAAAGGTTGGGATGACTTCAAAGCTAAAGGTTGAATAGATAAGAGAGTAACAACCATTAGCATTGAGGTGCAAGCTAGAGATGTTAATTCACTTATTTATGAGCCACACCCTTCCCCCTCCCCGCTTCATAGCTTATCTCCCTCCTACTTCACCTCATTTGGACTTCATCAACTGGGATTTCAAATTCAAGTTGGCGGTAAACCTACCATTGAGTGTTGATGTTGATGATGGAAGTCCATGCAGATAAACACAACTAACCACGTGTTAACGATATATTTATTTTATGTGTACTTGTGTACTGAGGATGGTTTTTCTTAAACACTTTTCCACGCAAAGAGAGGAGGTCATCATGACAAGATTTTGCGTCAGTCATATGTTTCTGACCCATGGGTTTTTATTAAGAGGGGATCCACCTCCAGTGTGTGATCTTTGCGATGCTCCCCTTAGTGTGTATCACATTCTGGTGGAGTGTCGCAAGTATGCCCCTATTCACCTGGCTCTTAATTTTAATGGTGACCTTCAGTTTTTACTACGCGACAGTGCGGATGGAGTCATATATTTACTCCGTTTTATATGCCAGGCGAATATTTTAAATGCCATTTGAGTCACTTTTATAAAGTGGCTCATTTGGGTTTTATCTCATATTGAGATTATTTTTAACATTTTTAGTATATTTTAATATGTTTTTATTTTAACATGTTTTGTCCTTTCAACGTATTATACTTTAACATGTTTTGTTATTTTAACGTGTTATTTTTTAATATGTTTGTTCTGTACTTTTAATGAAGTGTATACATCTGTGGTTTTTTTTAGCAGGTGTATCACCCAGTTTTTACTATACTGTGTATTCACCTGCATATGCAGGTGAATTATTATGCCTCTCCCATATGGGAATTTTACTTTTTTTTTTATATTGTTCAAGGCCCTAATGACCTCACTGTGTCGATGGGCTTATAAACTATAGTAATAATAATTTTCCACGCAAAGGTGGGTACACTTCCTTTAAATTCAACCTTCCTCATCACTAACACACTAACCCATAATTAATACATATGTGTACAACCTAAATGGCTGGTAAGACGCGATGCTAGACAAAAAAAAAAGTTTCTATTTGGTTGTTTTCAGATAAGGTTAGTCTTAAGTTGAAGTGAGTCTGTGAGACTGTACAAATATTCTACCTGTCAGTTTATTGAGCTGAATCTTGTGTGTTGTAAAGGCATGGACCCGTGGGCAATCCAGCCTCGAGAGCGAGCGCGGTATGAGGAACAATTCAGAGCGCTGCAGCCTGTTAATGGCATCGTGACCGGCGACCAGGTTAAAGGTTTCCTGCTACAATCTCAACTTCCCCCTCAAATACTGGGACAAATATGGTGTGTATCATGTTTCCGACTGTTGTGTGGTTTGAAAATCTCGATTAAACTGTTTACTGTGGTCTACTTTCAGTTTTATCTTAAATAGAACAATAACAGGGTGTCTACTGGGTCACTATAGTCTTGAAAAGCTACCAATTGCAAAAAAGGTAATGAAAGTCCCTAACAAGTCATGAATTCTCAATATTTTAATAATAAAGTCACGAAAATATTTTTGTTTGAACTTCTCGTGCATCGTAACAACGCATCAAATGTCGAGCCACCCCCGTGGTGCCATGCGCTAGCCACAAGTTGCCTGATTGTTTTTACTGTGATACCATGGACAAGGTTAACATTCGCCACCTATTTAAAGTTTAATGTTGCATGTGAGTGCATTATATGCTGTTTGACCGGTTACCGAAGGAATTTTGTGGTCAAAATAGGTCACCAAAAAGTCACTAATTTTGTCTTTCTCCAGCTCATTAGACACCCTGAAGAAGATCCATGCTATTAAGTAGAGGAGGGAATGGGGGTGCGATGCTTAATGATGTTGAAACTAAAGATCATATCTTCTTCACTTTGACACCTGCACTAGCTGTTGCAGTCGTAATTAAATAACAGCTATAACATAAGCAAAGATAAATTTAGAGATGTCATCATAAATAAACATACTGTTCTTCTTTTCCCCTCCAGACCTTTCTCTTACCTGAATGTGCATAGTGGATAGTTTAATGTTTAAAAGTAGTGTTTATGTGGTGACAACAAAAACCTTTTCTTCAATTTCAGCTTTGCTTCATAGGTTTAAAGCTTCACTTTGTCATCACTTCACATTTAAAAAGTGACCTTCGTAAACCTCTTGAAATATATTTAACCTAATGTATATCCAGAGATAGTTTGATACCGACATATTTCAGCCTCTGGCCAGGTCAGTTTAGTAAAATTCTCCCCTATTCTTCTTACTTAATCAACTTCCATTCTTCTCCTCTCATTCACACACTAGCTGTTATCTGCTCCTCCTAGCTCTTTCTTGGTCTTCTTAGTGGTATTTTAGATTATCTCATGTACTACAACATCCTCATTACATGTCCATACCATCTCACCCTTGCTTCCTCTACTATCTCATGTACTCCTGTTTCTCCTCATGACAGCTAACATGCTCTCCACGGCCTCCATTTTCCTGGTCTCTCTTATATCCAATGTCCATTGTCCATCTCATTCTAAAGCATCAAAGATAAATTAAATTCATAAATAAATGAGAATGTAAACTTTAGGTCACAAATCATTAAATCATTGCTTGATATAGGCTCATTGATTCTTTGCAGGAATTTGTCGGACACAGATGCTGATGGCAAAATGAATATCAACGAGTTCAGTATCGCTTGCAAGCTGATCAACCTAAAACTACGAAACTTTGAACTTCCCAAAACACTCCCACCATGTCTGCTCCAACAGAACAAACCTCCAGGTAACATTTACAAAATAAATCGACTCTTAGACATTCATCAGCATAAAACTAACCTTTTGGAAACGTAACTCTGCTTACAGTTAACATTTTGATATTGCTTTTAACTAACTCGATTTTAACAAATTTTACTTTTCAAAATAGAAATTTCAATTCCTCTTCTCTTAATGCTAAGTTTTTTCACTATTAACAGAATTTTAGTTGTGATTTCCAACTCATAATACGTAATTAAATTAATATCTTAGAACTGTATAAATAAAGCACTAATAAAAGTAGAAACACTAACACATATTTACACACACTTCAACATTTCAATATTTTCAATGGTATCTTCCTCAGGAAGTTGTAGTAATAAGACTGAACAGGAAGTTAACTTCACTGTTGCCAACTTAATTGTTTAGGATAAAAACTTTTCTGCTAGTGTTGCAACAGGAAGATGCAATGAAAGCATCGAAATATTGAAGTATTTGTAAATGTGTGTTAGTGTACTTATTTGTGCTTCATTTTTCTACGATTCTATTAAATTTATTTAATTACATGTTATATTATGCTTGATTCACCTAATATAACTTCAACTTAGTGACCTGTTGCCTTAAAACAAACTGTTTTATAGAAGTAATATTATTTTCAGGAGTGCCCATGCCCTCGACAAATCTCCTGCAAAACGTTCCTCCTGCAATCCCTCCACTCCCTCTGGGGGGCCTGAGAGGCCCTGTCTCCTCTATTCCTCCCCTTCACCCACCTCTATCCTCCATGGGGCCTGCACCCGGGATCATGGCTCCTTTAGGGATACCTCCACCCGTCCCATCCACAGCACCTCTGTTAGGTGGATCCATGGTCGGCGGTCAGATGGGGGTCGCTTCATCGGTCTCTCCCTTGATTGGTGGTCAAATGGGGCTAAGCTCTGGGATAGGAGGTGGGGCACCTCTGGGGAACATGGCAGCAGGAAGTGGAGTGCCATTATTGGGTGGCTTACCTCCGGTTCCCAGCACTGCACAGCTTCTGTCAGGGTTGACGCAACCCGTCAGTAATGGCACCGTCATCATGGGGCAAGGTCTGCCTCCTCCAAGGCCTCCACCAGGTAACCAACATCCTCGCCTTTATGAAGTTGGGAAACCCTTAAAGCACCTGAGCGTCACAACTACTCTTTAATCAGACTATACTATTCGCTTGCAAGAAAACTCAACTTTATTTATTCCTCTTTATAGTTCCAATGACTAACAGATTATTTCATTGTTTCATCTTCTCATTAATGTAAATCTCCAACCAACAATATAAAACAATTGGAGTTGAATATTTTCAAAGTTAAACTTAAAACTAACCTGAGTCTTTATATTGGAGAGTGTTTGGTTTGGATGATTGTGCGTGTTCATGTTCCTGTGTTTTTCATCTTAATATTTGTGTTTATTCACATTATTTGTATTTTTAATTTCTTTTTATGTGTATCATTCTTAACCATATTAACTGTAAATTTTGTAAAAATGTAAGAGAAGGCTTTTACTTAGTTATTATATCCGTATTATTATTATTTACATTTAATTACATGGTTATTTTTATAGTGGTATAGGGTCTTATTTTTATGGTCATTTTATAATAATTTAATTGGCTAAACCACTAGTAATATCATAATAGCTCAAAAAAATATAAATATTAGGAAAAGGTAAAATAACACATTGAAAAAATAAACAAAAGAAAGCGATATTTTAAAGCCACGACAGCTTCATTCTTTAGTGCAGCGGTTACCAACCTTTTCAAGATCGTAAATATTAGATTATCCTGATGGATTCTGATAAAATGAAAGCCAGGTCGGGGGATTGGATGGTAATGATAGACCTTCTTCAAGAGACAACCATTACCTCTTTGTCCAGTACCAGCAGTGTAGTGTGTGTTCATTGTAAAAGCCATATTGTGTTTGTTCCCTTTCATGTGTTTCTATCCACCATTCCTTTACCTTCTTCCATACACAACAAAGCACATTAATAATTATGATTCCTTCTTCATTGTTTTCTAGTGATTGGCGCACAAGCAGCTGTTCCTGGTATTGAAAGAGGACCTTCCATAGACTCGCCGTAAGTTTCGGCATCCAATATCTCAATAGATATAAATCCTTTAGAGTTTTAAAATGTTATTTTAGAACACGCAAAGAGAGTAAAATATTAAAATAATAATTAGTAAAATAAAAGCCCCTCTTGTTTATAAGAATAGATACTGGCTTGATTGTCAAACATAGAATGATATCTTACTTTCGTCTCTTAAAAGGTGGTCAACACATTTTATTATAATATTCTGTTCTTTTTTGGGTATCTTATTAACGTTCCATGAAAAAAGGTGGGGGGGTGTCAGAGATGGTCAGATTTGAGTCCTGGTTTTTGGCACCACAGATCTCTAAACAGGTTGTATCAAATTCTCCAGTGATGTGGGCTACATGTTAATATGGTTCTTAACTAGGTCCTATACTTGTTTAACAAAAACTGTTCCCAGAAACCAGAAAATACCCAAAAATGACTCTTTAACAAAGCTAAGTAAAAAATTAGCAAGTTTTGCCAAAAATAAATCTTTTTTTAATCCAAACATGAATTTAGCTCACCCCTGGAACTTGTTTCCAGGCTGTCTCTGGGCTCCCCCCTCCAAGAATGGTCTGTCCCTCATCAAACCAAACTGAAGTACACTCAATTGTTCAACACTTCGGACCGCACTAGGAGCGGTTTCTTGTCTGGTCCCCAGGCCCGCAACATCATGGTGCAAACACAGCTACCACAGCCCATTCTGGCTCAGATATGGTGAGCTCATGTTATGACAACACAGCCAAGTTCCTTTCAACGAGGTTTTTAACAGTCTCATCCCTCGATACACCGTGATTTTATTACAAAAGACCATTGGATGCCTCTTTTACTAAATTCAAACTTTTTTTTTGCAGTCAAAGCATGTGTGAAGCTTAGAATACTTTGACTAAACTTCAATTATTAATCAGCTTCAACTTTGGTTCAAAAATAAAGTTCCTGAATTCAACAATAATGAAGCTTAAAAAAAAATTAAGCTAAAATCTACACTTAATTTTATTTTATGCCATTATGTACATCACAAATAATGTTCACCTGACAAAAATTTAAAATAATTAAATAACGTATTGGAATGGTAAATAATTAATTTACCAGCTTGGAATGGAATATGTTAGTAACGTTTGCTATTTAACATTTGAAAAATAATATGTTTATTTTAATATTTAAAAGTATTTTAGTTATTTAATATATAATATTTTTACAAAATTTTTGTTTGAACATTCAAACTCCAATTGGACTACAGGAATATTTCATATAATTTGATTCAACTTTTCTTCATATTGGAAAGAATGGGCTTGGCGCTACTTAAACTAATGGTTTTTCTGTATTCAGGTCATTGTCCGATATGGACACTGACGGACGACTCTCTTGCGACGAGTTTGTGCTGGCCATGCACTTGTGTGATCTGGCAAAGGCCGGAGAGAGTATTCCGACAGGACTCCCTCTGGAACTGATCCCCCCTTCGTTCCGGAGAACCAGACAGGGTAGTCTACAGGGAGCAGCTCCTCCAGGGGCCGTGGCAGAACTTGTAGAGGGGAAAGATGCAGCTTCCAGCTTGCCCACAGGCTAGTTTTACAACACTTGAATGTTCTTTAGTTTAACAGCCCTTAAATCTCCACACCTTGTCTGGCTCGATAACAATAGATCGCTCATAAATGATTGACCTTGGCTAGCTACTTCCCCCTCCCCTCATTTCCTCGCCACAAAAGATGGTAAAGTAGACTATATCTCAGTCCTTCTCTTAATCTTTCAAGTGCTCTTGGACTGAAATAAATAGCTGTTGATATAGCGCGAACACATGAGTCACGTGCCTCCCAACCTTTTTCTCTCTACCAGCGTTAAAATACCCGCCCCCTACCCCTTCCTCTCTTTAGCAGGGAGCAATATGTGCTCTTTGTTGACATTGGAGCTCTCGTCTGTAATCCTCGATGGTTTGTTTGTCACAATCATTCATTCACACGCTGTATCGTCCGTACTCATCGTTCAGACAAATTATGTTTTAGTTGAGCTCCGACATTACAATATAAATATCTATAGCGTTAAGTGTTTGATGATTTACAGTGACTTTCGAAGACAAGCGCAAGGAAAACTTCGATAAGGGGCAAGCCGAGCTGGAGCGGAGACGCAAGGCTCTCCTGGAGATACAACGGAAGGAGCAGGAAGAAAGGGAGAGGAAAGAGAAGGAAGAAATGGAGAAAAGGGAAAGGATTAGGTGTGTTCAATTCTCTTTTATGTATAGCTTTCATTTGAATGGTTCACTTTGATCTGTTTGGATTTTGTTCACTATTTACACTTTTTAGTTGTTGTTTTTTAAATGCATTGCAGAAAAATAGAGAACTGTATTTGATAAACAATGGATTTTAAATGTGAGGTTGAATGAACCTCAGACGAGTGACATTGGAAGTCTTAAGATTTTTAATCAAGAAACCCAGGAATCTAATTTTGACCAATATTTATCTTTTTTGCTGTCCAGGTTGGAACAAGAGCGCAGGAGGCAGCAAGAGTTAGAGAAGCAGCTTCAGAAACAAAGAGAAGTGGAACAGGAGAAGGAGGAGCAACGCAAGAGAGCTCAGGAGCAGAGAGAGGCAGCTAGGAGGTAAGTCTATTGGTAGGAAGAAGAGCGAGGCTGCTAGGAGGTAAGTATACTTGTAAGAAGAAGAGAAAGGCTGCTAGGAGGTAAGTATACTGTAAGAAGAAGAGAAAGGCTGCTAGGAGGTAAGTATACTGGTAAGAAGAAGAGAGAGGCTGCTAGGAGGTAAGTATACAGGTAAGAAGAAGAGAGAGGCTGCTAAGAGGTAAGTATACTGGTAAGAAGAGCAGCTTGTAAATTGTATAGAGTTATATAATTATTTTCAAGCATAAAACAACAAACAAAAAATATTTCAACTTTGACTAGGCTTTGAGAATATTTCTTAGATTTGGTTTGAGTTTGCTTATAATTCACAAAGTGGATTTGTCACACCCTTTTAAAAAAGTTGCGTATATGCAGTCATACTTCGAGTTAAGGACGAGTGTGTAAGAGAGCGTTGTTTGTTGTATTCAGAGAGATGGAGCGTCAGAGGCAGCTCGAGTGGGAGAAGCAACGTTGCCAGGAGCTTCAACACCAGAGACAAAGGGAGCAGGAGAAAGTTTTGAGTTTAAAGGCCAAGAACCAAAATCTCAGCATAGAGCTTTCACAACTGGTCCGTAACCGTTTCTTACCAACAATGAAATGTGGGAATCAAGTATAGAGCGGGAGGTTAAGCTCCCCGAGTCAGATATATTCTAAATTTGAAAGAATTGTAGAAAAAAATATATTCAATGTAGATTAGGGATGTCAAAATCGATTCTTTGATACCCTCGATTCTTACTGTTATCAAAATAATCTAGAATGTATCTAATTATTATGATTCTCGATACTTTGATTCTTAGCTTTAAATAAAAGTGCTGGTGACCAAGCAAAACAGCAAAAATTCAAAATGAATGATCATATATTATCTCTCTATTAGTTTATTTGCTATTTATTTTGGTTCAGTTAACGACCCTATTTGGTGAATTTTAAAGTCTTATGTTTTCAACAATTGTTTATTATACCTTTTTTTAAATTATTAAAATTGTTTGACTCAGTGAGGGTTTGTCTTTAGGTAAAAATATATGCTTACTAGAGTAATGATTTTATTAATTATGTATTATATGTATCTTTTTCTTTGTCAAAATTAAAAATGAATTCTTTTTATTATTATTTACAATATTTTTTTTTGTTCTATGAAGTTTAGTAAGAATGTTTTTAGACGAGGTTTTATGCTTGGAAAAATAATGAAATAGTAAATATTCAAGAATCAAAATCAAAAAATCGAGGTTGAACTTAAGAATTTTAATCAAGAACTGGATTTGAGAAAAACAGGTATCGTGATATCTTTAATATGAATCATATGATTTCAAACCACAATTTTATGCACTTGTTAAAATTAATTGTATGGACTTGTGTAATAGATAAAACTTGGCTTTTTATTTTACTTTACTTAAAGAATAAAATAGAACAACAATTTAAAATAAGTACTTGATTGTGTAAAAATAATTAACTTAAAATGGGTTCTCTTAAATTTTCTTTACATTATAATGAATACCATACACAGAGATAGCAATATTCACTAGAGGTGTTCAAAGTTTTCAAAACTTTTGACTTTAAATATTCATCAGCAGTAAAATTATAGATTCAACAATTACGAAACTTTGCCAATAAAAATATTTGAAGGTATTAATTCAATTTTATGATTTTTTTTTTCATTTTGTGCGGTTGTGTACATTCATATGAAAAAATTCTGAAGTAATAGAATTGTAAATATAACTTGATTTATCAGAATAAAACAAAATATTACAAACATTTGTGGAATAAAACATTTTCATAAGGATTTTAGTGAATAAAATTTTCTAAATAAGGACTTCAAATACTTTGAATCCCTCAAATCCTTAAGGATAGGATTCGATAAAATTTCTGATTCAAGACTTTTTTTTTCTAAATGTTATTTGTTTTAGAATTCTAGTACTGCTTATTAGTGGTTCAGAACCAATTATAATTAAAGGCTAAACTCAACAACTAGAGCCCAGATCAGTAATTTAACACTTAACTGAATGTTATAACAAATGGATTATATGAAAGAATGTTAACATTTAGTTGTATTTTATATTATATTTCCTCTTATGTTCATAATTTTTTCCAAGATTCAGGATTCAAGATTCAAAGATAAATTGATGATTTGGATTCATAAAATAGTGGATTTGACTCGTCCCTAATTTTTTCAAGCATAAGATAACCAACAAAAAATATTCAAACTTCAATTTCGCTTAGAGAATATTTCATATACTAATTTCAAGGTTGCTTCAGATTTAAAAGAGGACTTTGCACACCCCTTGTAAATGGTAAACACGTAAATCATGTTACAACATTCTCAGATTGTATTGTAACCTACCCTTTCTCTATAAGTACGTAACTAGCCCGCTCTTCTCTCCCCTCATCTTAGAATGAAAAGGTAAAGGAATTGTCACATAAGATCAGCGAGACCCGGCTTGGCGTATCTGGCGTGAAGACGACTATCGACGGGATGCGCAGCACGCGAGACCAGCAGATGGCGGACATGTCTGCTCTGAAGACTCGGCTGAAAGAGCAGAACCAGCGTTTGGTCAGTCTTGGTCAAGAGAAAGCCAGGATGGAGGCTAAGAACAGGATGAACTCGGCCACGGACAACGCCAACCAGGAGCAGGTGGCCATTGCTTTCAGCAACAAGCAGATAACACTCAAGCAGATGAGAGATAGACTCAACGATCTGCAGAAAGAGGTGAGGCCTGGCTTTCATTTGATTTGTTGTTTACAGCTCTTCCATGCTCTTGGAAAACCAGGGGAATATCTTAAGACAGTAAAACACAGGGAATTGCGTTCAAAAACACTTACATATTTGTGAATTTGCCACAATAAACTCATCATAAACTGTTTTCAGCCTGTGGCTTGGTCATTCTAGTAAAATGCCTCCATCTTCCTCTGTCCTTCCACCATAATATCATGTACTCCCTGTACCCCACTCTCTACTAGACAACTTCATTCCTAATCTTGTTTCTCCTCGTGACAGCTAACATTCTATCCTTGTCTCTCTTACATTCAATGTCCTTGTTTCTGCTGCATATGCGACAATAGGTTCAAAGTACGCCTTGTACAACACTTCCTTACAGTTCAAGGGGACTTCGTTTCTCCATAGCAGGTCTCTTACACACATATAGAACAACACTCCATAGCAGGTCTCTTACACACATATAGAACAACACTCCATAGCAGGTCTCTTACACACATATAGAACAACACTCCATAGCAGGTCTCTTACACACATATAGAACAACTCTCCATAGCAGGTCTCTTACACACATATAGAACAACTCTCCATAGCAGGTCTCTTACACACCTATAGAACAACTCTCCATAGCAGGTCTCTTACACACCTATAGAACAACTCTCCATAGCAGGTCTCTTACACACCTATAGAACAACTCTCCATAGCAGGTCTCTTACACACCTATAGAACAACTCTCCATAGCAGGTCTCTTACACACCTATAGAACAACTCTCCATAGCAGGTCTCTTACACACCTATAGAACAACTCTCCATAGCAGGTCTCTTACACACCTATAGAACAACTCTCCATAGCAGGTCTCTTACACACCTATAGAACAACTCTCCATAGCAGGTCTCTTACACACCTATAGAACAACTCTCCATAGCAGGTCTCTTACACACCTATAGAACAACTCTCCATAGCAGGTCTCTTACACACCTATAGAACAACTCTCCATAGCAGGTCTCTTACACACCTATAGAACAACTCTCCATAGCAGGTCTCTTACACACCTATAGAACAACTCTCCATAGCAGGTCTCTTACACACCTATAGAACAACTCTCCATAGCAGGTCTCTTACACACCTATAGAACAACTCTCCATAGCAGGTCTCTTACACACCTATAGAACAACTCTCCATAGCAGGT
>CABFWB010000476.1:213898-271428 GCA_902151455.1 Timema bartmani | reverse complement strand
ACTTATACACCTATAGAACAACTCTCCCTGCTGTTCTTTCTATTCCATCCACTACTACTACATCCATCTACTTTGCACTTCACCATGATAAATTTCACTCCACACTCCTTCACTTCCTTGTTCCATTCTTGTAATTGTTCCTCTACTTCCTCTTCCATCTCCCCTCATACCAGCAAGTCATCAGCAAACATCATGGCTCTAATTCTTTCCTCCCCGAGTATTCCTGACACTTTATTCATGACCATTTCTGTTACCATTACAAATAGTACTATTGATAGGGCACTCCACTGCTTCACTTAATTTTTTATTTGGAACCACTTCGTCCCCCCACTCTGTCTCAACCCCACTCCTGTTATCCTCATACATGCCTTTCACTCTCATTACAACTCCTCTTTCCACTTGGGCCTCCTCCGTCGCTTTCCAAACTTTATTTCTATCCGCGCTATCATCTGCCTTCTCCACATCCATAAATACCATTACTTAGCTGCACACTTAACTACATTGTGTTTTAATGATGCCATGATGCATTGTTGACAGTTTCATACTTAATTTATTCCAGATTGAAGTAAAGTTGTCAGATATCGAGAACAACAATAGTCAACTTGGTGACTTGAAGAAGCAGTTGGCAACCCTGGTTCAAGAGTGTGAGCAGCTCTATGCTGTCTACGAGGAGCGCAAGAGAAGGGTATGTCTAACATTAAAAGGAGGATTGAAGGGCAAGAGCTACACACTTATCAGTAGTTCTCAAAGCTCACAATTAAAACGCAGCAAAACACATAATTATGTAATGTTCGGGGTACATCAGTCCTCTTGTTCAGCAGAAGGGAGTAAAATACAGACTGGTAGATGAATAGAATGTTGTATTTATATTATATTTAATTATTGAATTATTAAATTATCACTTATATAATTATCATTATTGTTTATTTATAAATGACTGACTGGTGTGAGTAGACCTGCTAAGAAATAAAGGAGAGAAGCTTATCTAAGGTTGAGACCAGGCGGGTGCCTGGATTTGGTTGTAAATATTATAATTTCTTTTTATACAATCCAATACCTTCACACTGTTAGTCTACTGAGCTAAGGGTCCTGGCTTCAATTCTCGGCATGTCTGAAAAATGTATCTTTGGTTAAACGTGGGCTTCCCCTTGCGCACTGATGAATTAAAGGCCGAGGGGTTGGGTGTTGTGTCTGTTCTAGATTTAAGTTAGATTATAAATCATATGCTGATTATATATTGTATGCTGATATAGTCGGTCAGCTCAGAAAGTACATTTTAAATACCTCAAATAAATGAAAAATTAAATTTTTCAAAATATAATGACAGTATTTGACTTTTGATTTTCCTTTAAGAATATTTAATATATTTGCTTTGAATTGTAAAAAAGTGTTACTCACTCCCCTAATGCAGATTCAACATCAAATAGTATCCTTTGATACAGCCTTAACATTAACTGGACTTCATAAATACAGGATGAGCCAAAAGTCACGCACCCCACCAAAAAACTTGGCCAACATTTCCATAGTGCACTTAGCTGTGTATGCAGTGGCTCCATCTTACTGAAACCAGCAATCATGTCCAGTTTCCTTCAGCAATGAAATAAACTACATAACGAATTCCTGGTATCATTCAGCACTTAACAGTTTCTATTAGAGGTGTGTGAAGTCCACTTTTTCAATTCGAAGTGAACTCGAGTCAAATATAGAAAATATTCTTGAAGCCGAGTCAAAGTTCATATATTATATTTTAGTTGTTTTATGCTCGAAAAAATATTTTATTGTGGTTTTATATATATTACTTTATGAACTAAAATTACTTGGAAAATGTTTTATTGTGCAATTGTTTGTAATATTTTGTTTCAATCTGACAAATCAAGTTATTTTCACAGCTTACAATTCAATTACTTCAGATTTCTTTCCATACTAATATTAATTTGTTACTTACAAAACAGCTCAGAATGGCTATTATCGAACATGAATTGAGTATTTTATCTGTCAATATTTTTTATTGGTAAAGCTTCGAAGCAAAGTCAAAACTGATGCTTGTTTCGAAGCTAAGTTGAAGTTTCAAAGCTTCACATCCACCCGTAGTTTCTCCAAAGAAAAGAGGACCCACCACCCTACAACATGATACTGCTCATCACAGTCCAATCTTCTGAACATTTAAGTGCACCTCATGGAAAACATGTGGATTTTTAGCGCTCCAATACCTATTGTTCTTACGGTTTACATAACCACTTAAATGAGACCAAGTCTCATCTGTGAAGAATATGTTGTCAAAGATGTTGACACCGTCCCTCACAAATTCTCGGAACCATCCACAGTACAGCATTCTTTCCCCTTTGTCTGGTTTCTTGAGTTAAGGCGATTGGCCCTTTTCATTTGGCATGGAAATGCCGCGCCATGGTAATAAATGGCTATCTTCAAGAATTTTTATTGTTTTGTCATTTTCTTTTCAGAAACGGTTTGTTCAAGAATAAAAGCATGTTGGTTAAGTTATACTTTTTATATTCACACCTCATCTATAATTTTAACAGTGATCAAATATCGATAATATTGACATATTTCAATATACTACTGCCGGCTTCATAACAAAAAATAAGAAAATGTAACAATTAATAAACATTGATACATTATCTTAGAAGGGGTGTTGAAAATATTAACATAAAAGCTTTGTTCCGCAAGACCTGTCTGGTAGCTAGCGCCACCTACAGCTTCCGTGATCCATCTATTCTGGCTGGCACAGAAGGATACTTTGGTCAGTTGTGAAGGCACGGCTTTAACTGGTTCTAACAGTTCTCCAACAATATTTAACTGGTTCCAACCTGATTTAACCGGCTTTAAATGGTTTAGACTGAGTTTAACTTGTACTGACTGGTTTTAACTGGTTTATTTGTTTCTAACCACTTTTATTCAGATTTAACGTGTTTTAACCAGTTTTAGCCTGTTTTAAATGGTTCTAACTGGTCTTAACCGGTTCTAGAGAAGTTTGGACCATTTTTATATTTTTCTAACTGTTTTTATTCAGATTTAACCTGTTTTAGCCTTTCACCTTCCTGCCCACCATCCCACAAAATAGGTTTTAGACTTGTACTCAACAGGGCCTTAATGGATTGTGTGTATTGCGTAAGGCACAAGTTTCAGCCACCTCGTACACCTCTGTGTTGTTCCATAGCTCAATTAAGTTTACTGTAATAATCTTCTTAAGGTCTTCCTGGGTGACCGTTCTAAGCACTTTCTAACCCGTTCAAACGTTCATCACTCAGACTTGATGTCCATCCTGATCGCATCTTGTCACTCACATTGCCTGTTTCACAAAAACTGTTCTCAATTCGACATCACGATTCTGGAAAATTACGCACAAACGACTGTTGGCATTACATGTATGAATTCATCTTTAAATAATGTTCCTGAATGAATACTCACTATGCTTGTGATCTCAAGGTCACATCACCTGACTGATGTTACAGTGTTGCCATACATGTAAACAAAATGTTCTTATTTTCCATGCTTTTCTGTGAGAAATATCTTAGGAAAAACAGGGTTGCATGCCTTTTAGATAACCCTTCACTATACTCACTGTGTATGTAAACCGATTTAATATTTCGACTTAAAGTTAGGGGTTTGTGAAGCTTTGAAAACGTTGATTCAAAAGTAAAATTCCATCTTTGACAATTTCAAAGCTTCGCTGATAAAATTATTTAAGGCTAAAATGCACATTAATGGTCAAATTTTGTCATTCGGGGCTGTTATTTACTTGACAATGAATGTTCACTTGACTAAAGTCTGAAATAATTAAATTACATGTTGTGATCATGTTTGCAATATAACATTCTGTAAATTATATTTACTACCGAAAGTTATACAGCTATGCAATTTACAAAATTTTGTTACAACATTTAAGATAATTTTTTAAATATCCAAACATTGAATTGCCTTTTGGAATATTTCATATTATTTGATTCGAATTCACTTAAAATTGAAAGAGTTGATGTCTCACATCCTTATTTGAAGTTTTATTTGTCTTAATTTACTATGCAAATGGAAAAGTTAAAAAAAAAAGTTAGAAAAATGTACGTTGTTAGAAAGATTCCATTTCAAACGAACATGGTTAATGACTTAGGTGCTGGAAATGAAAGGTGTAACCAACCGACAGAAAGAGTCGTCGGACTTGGGCACCTCTTGGGGGGACTCTGGCTGGAACACTGCCCCTCAAACAACGTGGAACACAGACACACAGCCAGAATGGTCCTCTACAGCTGCAGACACGACTATCCAAGGTAAGAATCTTAGGGCTAGTTTACACGGCTCTGGTGCGAAGGCAAGCGACTGGAGCCAGCCACTAGTGCGATCCATTTGGAAGCCAGTAGTTATTCAAGTTGCTGTACCTGCGGGTTTAATACTTGGTTGTGTATTTGTTGCTACCCTTCACAAAATGGATGTACTTTCATTGGCCACCTTAGCTCAATCGGTAGCATGTTTGTCTGCTGAGCTAAGGGTCCCTGGCTCGAATCCCGGTATGACTGAAAAATGGTAATTTGTTAAATGTGGGTTTGTCCTTTCAAAGTAATGAATTAACGACTGAGGGCTGGATGTTGTGTTTGTTCTAGATTTAAGTTTCTGATATAATCAGTCGGCTCAGAAAGTGCTCGTTAAATACCGTGCATAAATGAAATGAAAAATGTTTTAATTTCTTTGACAAAGATAAAACTACGTCTGAATTGTTTCATGCTTTGATTTTGGCAATACTTCAGAAAATGAGATGAATAAGGAGAAAAAAAGACCGTAAATATATTTCAATAATAAGTACTAAGCTAACACAAATGAGTATTGATTCAAAGTGAATTTTTTTTAAAAAGTATTTATGACCCACCTCGTTGGTGTAGTTAGCTAACGCTCTGGAATAGTGTTGAGCTAGACTGTCGAGGACGGTAAGATCAAGGTTCGAATCTTGGTCGGGTGAACTGAGAGGTGGTTTTTCCTAAATGGTTTTTCACTCTCTTTCTCCATACAAATACTGGTTCATTTCCTCTAAAATTCAACCTTCCCTGTTCCTAACCCATTAGCAAAATTAGTACTTAAGTGTATAACCCGAATGGGTAGTAAGACGCGGTGCTAAATAAAAGTATTTATGGTTTGAACTTTGGCCTGCACTAGTGTGACATTAGTTTAAAAAAAATATTGTTTTGATTGTGAACCTTCTGATTCGTCTTCTTCAGCTGCCAACAGCAACTTCTTCAAGTATCGAGCCTTGTACGAATTTGTGGCAAGAAATGGCGATGAACTTTCCTTTCAGCCTGGTGATATCATTATGGTGAGTAATGTTTTTTAATATCTACCTGTATCTTGAGAATTAATTGGAATAAAGAAATTGAATGGTTCTTGAAAATCAGCTCAACTTCCACACACATACATTTTGTCTATAATTAATTATCATGATGAAAAGATGGTTAGAAACATATAAAAGGGAACAAACCCAATAATGGCTTTTTAATTAAAGAAATAACACAGCTCACACTTTATACTGCTGCCACTGGACAAAGAGGTAATGGCTACCTCTTGAAAAAAAATTGATCGCTACCTCCCAATCCTCTGACCTATCAGAAGGGAGTGTGAAACGATCAACGCAACTTCCTTTTACATGTTTTTATCTAAATGTTCTCTAATTCTTTATCACTTTCCTTTTTCTACCTTATTTTTTTTAGGTTCTCTGTTTTAGGAATTTGCGTTTATTGGATATTGTTCAAAACATTTTCATTTTAAAATTATCTATTTGAATTTAATTAATAATTTATTAATTTTTAATCTAAGAATATCACAAAATTTCATGATACAAGTCTGACACTGACACTGGCGCTACAAGTGTTCTCATATCAAACTTTCTTCTCTTTTCCCATGACTTGGTTGTCCAGGTACCAGTGGTCCAGAACGCAGAACCCGGCTGGTTGGCAGGAGAAATACGTGGTCATACCGGCTGGTTCCCGGAGTCCTACGTGGAGCCAGTGGATGGCGCTCTTGGTACACTCGCTCTAGAGAGCAGCATCGGGGATGCAGCCCCTGCCTTCCCGCCAGACATCATCGGAGACACCCTGCAGGGCAAGAGACCGCTAGAGTAAGTGTACTTGCACTAAGAAGTAGGAGGCTCGTTTGTTCCTGGTTGCATCATATTCAGCTTAGGGACTCTAATCATGAGGGCAGGGGCGAAGCTTTGAAACATTGTAAAACAATTCCAGCTTCAACAATGCTAAAGCTTCATTAATAAAACTATTTACTTGTAAAATACTCATTAAGTCCACTCTGTTTACATTGGAAGGTATTAAGGTCCTACCTTGATGGGTTGTACCAGAGGTCAGCAATTGGTTGATCGAGTAATAAAACTACACTGTCATTAAAAGTCTATCTTTAGGTCCTCTAAACTCGCAAATATATTAAGTGGCCAACATAACCTTGATGGGTCATATAATCGACTATGTTATTTTAAAATTTAGTAGTTTTATAAAAATATATACATTTTATCTATTTCATATTTTTATGGCTGGGGCATAAATATTTGAGGGAAGTTCATATTTAAGGAATAAATATAAGATGTTTGGTTTAAAAAAATGTCTAAAAGTAGAGTGAAGAAAGAATGGGTTATTGCAGTACGTTTGATAAGTTTATAAGTCGATGGGGACTCAACAGTTTCCTACACTATCATATAATTAGTCAAGGAAAGACTGCTGACATTCAGGGTAGATGAGGTCGGTGTACATTACAAGTCAATATTCATATGAAAAACAATATTTTGCACATTGTAATAATAACTGGATTTATCAGGTTATAATGACATATTACAAACGCATTTTATAAGCAATTATACTGAATAAAACTATACAAACAGAATGTCCAGTGAACTATGAAATAGGGAATTCGCTTGGCCAATTAAAACTCACAGGAAATTTGATCAAATTTCTGGAATTTCCAGTCAATTAATATTAATGCTACAAATCTCTTTAAACTTTTGTCCTTGTTGAGTATGCTAATCTCAAGTCTCGAAATCACCATAAGGTGTTTTTTTTTTTGTGTCTTTTCACCCTCTATTGAGTGTCTGGTCATCCCTCTACCAAGCGTCTCTTCACCCCTCTACCGAGCGTCTCTTCACCCCTCCACCGAGCGTCCCTTCACTCCTCTCACTGAAGTCTAACTTAGATTGCACCCCATAGTCCACCACCCTCATAGTGACACAATTTCACAATGTGTATGCTTCTAAAAATATATTAACCCTTTGAGTGCCAACGTCGCTCAGAGCAATGTGTGAAATATCTGTTAAATTGCCAGCGTCGCTCACAGCAATCCCATGTTTCCGAGCTCTTAGTTCAGTATTAAGTCAACAGATAGGGTAGATTTTATTTCCACTGCATTATCGTATGTTCAAGCTACTTTTATTTGTCTTTGCACCTATAGTTTCGATATATTAACATGAAAATTATTTTATAACTTTATGAGTTTTATGTTTGGCCTTGTTTGTAAACATGGCTACTAAGAGGAAAGCTGTGATTCAAGACAAAGAAATACTTGCAATATTTATTGATAGCTCTAGCGAGAGTGATCAATTTGTTAATGATTCTGAATTTGTAAATAATGGAACTGAACAGGAATTATATTCAAGTGAAAGTGAAAGATCGAAACAAGTAGGAATGGCAGCTGACATTGATAAGGCGAATGTGATTACGAGTGATTCCTTTTGGGATGAAATAAATCTTGAAGATCAGGATAAACCACCACAACCTCTTCATATTTATGCATAAGTACCCGGTTTGAAGTCCCCCCCTCCACCCCCAGACTCCCCTTCTGATTCCAAGCCAATTATGTATTTTAGACTTTATTTTAGTATAACCCTGCCAAAGTTGATGGTCACTGAAACAGCTGCTATGCATAACCCAATTTTAGCGTAAAATCTAAAGTTTTTTTTTTTTGTAAATGTACTCAGTTTTTTATGTTATTTTCAGTGGGGCTTTGTCAACATCCCTAGTAATTATTGTGTTTATATCCCCAGGGGCATAGCAGAGGTTCCAGAAAATGTGAGTGACAACGGTTCTGTGGCGGAGGTCGTCGGTGAAGCCGGGCCCCAGATCACTGACCTCACAAGTCCCGTACTGGGTCAGGTCAGTTTTCAAGATAATGTGATATCTATTACAGTAGTTTTATTGCCAGTGTCTGCAAGTGCTCAAATCTCCAAGTTTGAGACATTAACTCTCTTAATGCCCGCCTAGATTGGGTTCACGGGTGAAGAGTTTTGAGCCTGGTTTTGTTTGCTAAGAATGCCACAGCTATTTTATCATTTTTGTAAGGTTGGACTAGAAAAATCGTCTTGACTTTTATTTATGAGGCGATTTTTTATAATTCGTTTATCATTTCAATCCATGTGTACTTTTATATAATAGTTAAAAAATATTGAAAATATAAATCTTTAATTTGATTTTCTTTTTCTTTTAAGTAAGGTTAGTTCAAATAAATACAAATGTACACGCCATTATTATGTAGTAGTACATTTAGTAATTAATGAGAAAACACAATTTTGAGTATATTTTATCAAAAACAAAGACTTAAGCAATTTTTATTATTTGGCATCCTACATTAAAAATATTCCCCTCTCCTTTGTAGCCGTACTGAGCGCTGTATTCCAGCATGAACAGCAACCGTTATCAGGTGGTTTGTGTTGCCAACCTTTTAGAAAATAATAGAGAGGAATGTTCTTGTTCTACCTTATCTATTGTCTAACGCCAGAACTAGTGCAAATTTAGAAAGCCAATCTCATTGGCTCAGGCAATTTTAATGTTAGAACGCGAAGCAGATCAGATCGGTCTGTGGCACTTTCGATGTTAGAACGCGAAGCAGATCAGATCCGCCTGTGGCACTTTTGATGTTAGAACGCGAAGCAGATCAGATCGGCCTGTGACATTTTTAATTTTAGAACATAAAGCAGATCATATCGGCACATGGCATTTTTAATGTTAGAGCGTGAAGCAGATCAGATCGGCACATGGCATTTTTAATGTTAGAACGTGAAGCAGATCAGATCGGCACGTGGCATTTTTAATGTTAGAACGTGAAGCAGATCAGATCGGCGCATGGCATTTTTAATGTTAGAACGTGAAGCAGATCAGATCGGCACGTGGCATTTTTAACGTTAGAATGTGAAGCTAGATCAGATCGGCACATGGCATTTTTAATGTTAGAACGTGAAGCAGATCAGATCGGCACGTGGCATTTTTAATGTTAGAATGTGAAGTAGATCAGATCGGCACATGACATTTTTAATGTTAGAACATGAACCAGATCAGATCGGCACGTGGCATTTTTAATGTTAGAATGTGAAGTAGATCAGATCGGCACATGGCATTTTTAATGTTAGAATGTGAAGTAGATCAGATCGGCACATGGCATTTTTAATGTTAGAACGTGAAGCAGATCAGATCGGCACGTGGCATTTTTAATGTTAGAACGTGAAGCAGATCAGATCGGCATGTGGCATTTTTAATGTTAGAACGTGAAGCAGATCAGATCGGCATGTGGCATTTTTAATGTTAGAACGTGAAGCAGATCAGATCGGCATGTAGCATTTTTAATGTTAGAACGTGAAGCAGATCAGATAGACTCTTGGCACTTATTGTCTTAGTAGAAGCTCTCATACGAGCTTGACAGCTGTGTATACTCGGGCTTGTTGTATAAAACTCATTCTGTTCATATGGATGGATGACTTACTGTTCTTTCTCTTATTTCTATATCTTTGTAAAATGTGCAGTTGGATTGTATGAGTGAAGAGGGTAAAAGAGGTGAAGCTTCTCATTCATAAATATATCAGGGATCTAGGAATAAGAATTAAGAAGAGACCAAACAATTTAGGATGAATTATTAATTCATGTATCCTATCACTGGAATGTTGGCTCAGTACCAGAAAAATCTTTAGCAGTTCCGAGTTGAAATTTCAATGTTAAGGCTACAATAACAAGTATTTTAAATAAAATAAGAGATTAAAAGAGTCCAGGTAAAAGGGGATAGGTTATTAAAAAAGAGTCCAAGTAAGAGGAAATGTGATCTCAAAAGAATGTTCAGGTAGGAGTAAATAATGTATTGAAAGAGAGTTAATTAAGGTGGATAGAAACACAGAAAATGGAACAAACAACATTTACTTTACAATGAAAAGAGGAACAAAGTTATACTGCTGACAACGGACAAATATGGGATTACTGCCTCATGAATCAATTGTTACTGCTCTTTCACTCAACCTAAAGTTCATTTTATCGAAACTCATCAGGAGTGAGTGCTAAATGTGCAACACAACATCCTAAAAAGAGTTGTAACATGTGTTGTAACAGGTCTGTGTCGTTTCAGGGCGAGCTGGTGGATAATGTCCAGACCCAAGCCTTGTACAATTGGAAGGCCAAGAAGAACAATCACCTCTCTTTCAACAAAGGTGACATCATCACCGTGAAGGAACAGCAAGAGCTCTGGTGGTTTGGAGAGTTGAATGGAGCACAAGGCTGGTTTCCCAACAACTATACCCAGGTCGCGGCTCTTGAGGGAGCACAGGACGCTGACTTTGAACAAGGTGAGCATCCAGTTGAAAGGCTTGTAAGGCATATTGTGATCTGCAAAGTAATGTACGAGCAAAGCAATAATGTTCTTCAACTAAATATGATTTTTCACTTCTTCAAGATTAACTTATGCATAGTTAAAGAAGATAAGCACAATCTATAACTCTATTGGAATTGAACCCTGGATCCTTGGCTTAGTGCACCAATGTTTTTCCACTGAACTATCTAGTAGCTAATTGGCGCTCTAAGCCGTGTGTCCTGGATTTGTGTCCAGATGTAATTTTTCAAATTTACGAACCTGTTAATAACATTAGGTGTGTGTTTCAGAATATCATGTGACCTTGTACCCTTACCATTCTGTGGAGTCTGGAGACCTTAGTTTCCAGCAAGGGGAGGTAGTTCTGGTGGTGAAGAAGGAGGGGGACTGGTGGACAGGTATCATCGGGGATAGACAGGGCATCTTCCCCTCCAACTACGTGCAGAAGGCCGAGATTGAGGTGAGTCAACATTTCATTCGGAAAAAAAAAATCAGGATTTCTACGCTTCTAGAAAATGGGCATTTTTTTTTTGTGTCTGGAAAAAACAGAAAAAAAATATTTGAATATTTATGAATCAGAGGAATTTAAGGGCAAGCTTTGAATATATCAGGCCTTTGCATAGGACAGCGGTTCCATAACTGTGTCTATGGTGCAGCGGGATATTTTATATTTTTGAGGGGAAACCCCTCAAGTGATGAGGTTATTTAAGAATGGAATAGAAATAATTTTTTCTTTCAATTTTTTTGTATTATTTTATAAAACCTGTACCAAGTTAGCTGGGACATAAATACTTATCTCAAGTTGTTGGGACTTGACTATTTAATAAACAGAACTGTTAGATATTTATTTTGGCTTAGGGTCACTTTGAACACATTACTGGGACACTTAATGGCGCTGTGAAACCGAGGAAGTTTGAGAACCTTTGGCATAGGATGAAAATGGAACTGAAAAATTTAGAATCCTGATTCAAACCTATGTCTAAACCTATCTTCCCTTTCATGTAAGATTTGGTTGAGTAACAACTGCAGATATTTCTCCATCAAGCTCGAATCATCATGTTTTAAACATCAGCTAAATGACTTCACACTAGTCAAGTTTATTCCTTTGCACTTCAGTCTAAGTTGTCTTGAAAAATGGGGACTCTTTCTAAAGGGCTAGGAAAATGCAGGGAACTTTGTTGTAAGAAAATAGTGACAACCTTATAATTTAATTATTAAAATTACATTTACAAGGAGAATCTTAGGGAAAAACATAACTGTTGCTAATCTGTCATGTTGTCACTTAACTTTGTTATAAGCTTGAAGTAGTTAGAGTAGAAATTATGTTAGTTAACGCAGAAACTATCAAGTAGTTAATATTTAAAACAGGGTGAGCATTGGAGTACTAAGCCAAAGATCCTGGGTTTGAGTCAAGTATCCAGCTGTCAATTTTCAATTTACAAACGCGGCTTTATCCTTAACCTAGATATCACTTCCATCTTCGAAGCTTCGCTAAATGTGTACAACTAAATGTACAAGCATATGCTTTCTTCCAAAGTAATAAGGTTAATTGGAATAGAGCACTAGGCTAAATCATGGTTTAAATTAGGAGGGATAGCCAGCACACTTACCATGGTGATACTGGAGTGGAAATTGTTTAGATAGAACACTATAAAACACACAAACACATTTTTAAGGACAAGCTTTCACTGTCACAGACATAGACAGTAGAATCTACTATCTTGGCCTGATGAAGCTGTCTGTGACAGTGAAAGCTTGTCCTTAAAAATGTGTTTGTGTGTTTTATAGTGTTCTATCTAAACAATTTCCACTCCAGTATCACCAAGGTAAGTGTGCTGGCTATCCCTCCTAATTCCAAAGTAATAAGTAGTTATTTGGTTTAGTTTGGGATGAATGCATCTTTGGACAAGATGTTAGAAATGGTGTTTCGATAACTGAAATATTAATTTATAGATTCTTGATGCCGAAGGATAATGTTTGTGTAGCCATTCAAAGTATTGATATTTTAATCAAAACAACTAAATAATTGGAGTTTTTTAACTGCTTAAAACTACTTGTCTGGTAAAAAAAAAATACCTATATACAGATATTAAGGATGTGTCCTTAAAATCCATGAGATTCAAGGCTTAAGAAAATCAGATTCTAGATTTAATTCTTCTTTTTACTATAATTATTTTATTTGGGATTGAAAAGGGTAGTGAAAATTTTAGTCTGCAAGTGTGAGAGTTTAAATGGAAGATAATGATGAAGAACTTCTGTTGGTGGAAATAAAATGAGAGGGAAAATTTTGCTTTTTATTCCTTTTCCAATTAATGATTATTTAATATTTTATCTGTGGGCAAGATTTTCAATTTTTAATAGGCTTTGAAGTTAATTTTGTGAAAGGATGTCACCCTTTGAACAGTTGTTTGTTGATGTGTTATAGGGTTTACGTAAGCTATGGAGTAATCCTTCAGTAAGTAATTAAGAATGTGTAGATTAGAACGTGTGCAGTAAAAAAAAGTTTAAAATAGCTAGGTAATTAATTTATTATATTGATGCTATTTGTAACGGCATGTTGAGTTTTTAGTACTTACATAACACTCATATTCTTGAACTGTGATGAATTTTAATTAAAAGCTTAGTTTATTTTCTTACCAACTAATTGCCTGTTTTTCACACTAGATGTGCGCTATAATATATAGAAAACTTTCAAAGTCTGTCCAGTGAAAATCCGATACGAAGCTGATCCAAAGGCAAAAAAAGTAGTGTTTTGTAGCCGCATATTGGAAAAAAATTGTGGATGTACCGGTATATGTACATGCAAAATTTCATCACAATCGGTGTAGCATTTTTTTGCGCGAAAACTAACAGACACCAACTCTTTTATTTATTAGTGCAATAATATCAACATTTTTAAGAGTTGTATAGTATAAAATATTCAGTAATTATTGCAGTATATTATGTAAAACTACTTTTTTACTCGTATCATTCAGATATTTTAAATCACAAAGCAGCACACTGACTTGAAATTGACAAATATACTTGCTGGCAAACTAAGTTTAAATTACTAATTTTTTATTTTTTTATTAATTAAACGTGTTTAATATAATTTGATGCTGTGCTTTATAAACTTGTCACAGTTGATGCAGCATGAGTTTAACTTTAATGCTGTTTGGTTGGTGTTAGTGCATGTATGTGTGTGTTTTGTAGACTCCGATACCGGCAGAAGAGGTAGTCCCAAATGTTGTAGAGTTGGTAGTAAAGGAGGAAGTGGCAGAATTGGTGGAAACTCCGCCAGTAGCAGTACAAGCTCATCCAGTAGCAGTACAAGCTCAGCCACTGCAGGTAATCACAGAGCACATATAATACCTTGCACTATTATCTCACACTCAGGAGTATATATGTGATTTCAGGCCTATCAACTCATATACTCAAAACATCCTCATGATATGTCCATATCATTTCACTCTTGCTTTCTCTACTATATCATTTACTCCAACAACCTCATTACATGACCAAACCATCTCACCTTTGCTGCTGCCCTCTTCTTATTAAATCCTCTCTACTTCCACCTTTCTTCTCATCACACCTCCAAGATATTTTACGTTCTGTACTATACACAGCTCTACTCCATCCAACCTTATAGCTTTATTATACCTTATCTTCTTCCTTGTCATTTCCATCACTTCACACTTGGCCATGCTAAATGTCACTCCACACTCTTTTAACTTCCTCATTTCATTCCTGTACTTCCTCTTCCTTCTCCCCCCATGCTATTAAGTCATCAGCAAACAAAGGGACTTTAATTCTTTACTCCCCTAGTTTTCCTGCCATTTTGTTCATGACCATTTCCATTACCATCACAAATTGTAATGGTGAAAGGGCACTCCCCTGCTTGACTCCATTTTTTATTTGGAACCACTAGTATTTGTACTTTTTGTTTAACCTAAAAGCTAGCAGTCTCTCTCTGATGGGATTCGCGATGCCCCTATCTTAAGCTGCTCGAGTTTCTAATGTGATAGGGTAAGTAAGTAATAGTGAAAACAGGTAGGCTTGCAAGCCTTCAACTTAAACAGAGTGTACATGTAAATATATACATGTGTATAGCATTTAAACGCTTATCTACCCATAAGGTAATGGAAATTTATAAAAATTAAGAAAAAATAAATTAATAAGTGCAAATTTATTGAAGCCCACCTAGGGTAAGAGAAAAAATGTGTTAAGAATCCAATGTACAAAGGTGACATCTTCTTTCTTCCATCTTCCAAAGTATAAATAGTCACACACACATCTAAAAGCAAATTGAGTAATATTTCAATTTTTTTTGCCTTTATAAAAAAACAAGAGAAATACACTTTAGAATAGATAATCACTAAACTACTCCATTGCGGAAGCCGGAAGTTTTACTCTTTTTGTGTTTAGACGTGTGTGTGACTTTTTCTACTATAGAAGACAGAAGAATGAAGAAGACATCAACTTTGTGCATTGGATTCTTACCAAACCTTCCCTCTTTTTCAATGTGGACTTTCTTCATTAAATTTTTAATCTTTTTACATCCATCACTGTTTCCAGGCTGTGGCTGGTTCTTTTATTCAAGCCATATATTTTCCACTACCGGCTTGCTAGGCCTGTCGTAGCTTCATATGCCTTATAATCTAACTTAAGACTAGGACAGGCATAACATCCAGTCCCCAGACGCTAAGTCATCAATGTGAAAGGGTAAACTTTTTTTTTCAAAGACGAAACATTTTTAGGCTATGTTGGGAATCGAACCCGGGACCCTTAGCTCAGTAGTTAAACATAGCTAAGGTGTCAGATTTTCTTAATTAAATTTGCACTTATTAATTTATATCTATTCTTCCTTTATTTTTATCAATTTCCGCTATTATAAAATCATTTAGCCATTTGGGCCTCATTGTTGAACATCAGCTATAAAATAGTGTTAGTTACTATGCATATGTTGACTTGTGTGGTAACATAACTCTTTGAACAATTAACTACAAAGTGTGCACTGTTGAATGTTATCGTGATGTGAACTATGTTTTTTACTAACCTCCCCTGTGCACACCTATAGCAAGAACAGCCACCTCCGCCCTCGCCTCTCCCGGCCGCTAAAACTCCCACCCCGGGGACACCAGATTTTGCTGCGATGTCTGCTCAGGTAAGGACACTTGACTGCTCGTATCCTAGCTGAGGAATAGTTGAAAACTTTGTCCTCTTATTGGTTTTAAATTGAGTCTTGACTCGCTTCAGTGGTCATATAGTTTTTAACACTTCACTCTCGCGATAGACACGGGGTGATCAGCGTTCAACAGGCGTACTGATAGTGGTTTTTCCTAAATGGCTAACCATTCTCCCTCCATGTAAATGTCGGTACACTTCCTATAAATTCAACCTTCATCATCCCTAGCACACTAGACTAATTAGTACTTATGTGTATAACCCAAACAAACAGCAAGACAAAGTGACAAAAATAAAACAGTCTTGAAGTAGGGGCATCTAAATTCTGGTGACAATAAACTCATGAGAAGGTTCAACATTTTGAGTCCAAATCTGAACATATTTGATTAAAATTTCTTAATCTTATTACTTGATGTGTGATTAAATAAATTTGACATAACTGTATACAAAATATTATGCACAAATAAAAGTAAAAATACTAACACAAATTTACAAACACTGACAGACACGTTGATAGTCATGTCTGCCTTCTGAGCTAAAGGTCCATGGTTCCATTCCTGGTATGGTCGATGAAAACGACCTAGGGCTGGCTGTTGTTTCCGTTCTTGATTTGATAGTTTATAAGTTGTGCTGATATAATCGGTCAGTTAAGAAAGTGCACGTTAAATCCTCCAATAAATGAAATTACAACCACTTTATATTTTGCTTAATATACTTTATTTCATACATTCAACTTTAGGTTTGAAAGTTTTTAAACTTTCAAAGTTAGTACAAAGAAACTTGCCAATTTTATAATAATATATCCATTATTTAAATTCAGTTTGATGATTGCTTTTACTGGACTATATTAAATAATGTTTAATCCAGCCCAATATTCGATTTGGACTTGATAAGAAAATATTTGGTCAAAACATTTTCATTTTAAAATATGCTGTTCAAAATATAATAATTAATAATTTAAAATACTTGATTTGGATTTGATTTGACTTACCAAGCAAAGGTATTTTATTTTGATTCATAATATAAAATCTTGGATTCTCAAACTCTTAGGTAACAATATTATTATGTTTGTATGCTTCTTAAACACAACGTGTTACCCAGATACTAAGTAAGAGTTTTGTACTACAGGGTGCTATTTAGGTTGTTAATTTGTGTTGCCAAGAATAATCATACACTCAATTGGGGGGTTTCAAGTAAAGGTATGTCTTAAATATTGTGTCCAAAGTTAACATTATATTTGAAAAAGTTACACTTTAAATAGTAACTGTATGTCATACAGTTTTTTTTTTGGTGGGCATTGTGGCTAAATTATTAAATGTTTATTTTTTAGCACTTGTTTACATAGAAAACTACTACCTCAAAATGATGTGTAATTTAAAACATGGCTAGTAATGAGTTGAGCGCATTAGAACCTTAAAGGTATCCGTTGTATAATTTTCTAAATTATTAAATGAACTTAATCCTCCCCTACTGTAGTTTCTTACCGAAAACTGCTTTGTTAATCTTTTTTTTAGTATATTTTATGTATTTTTATTTTTTTAGCATATATACAAATATGCAATTGTATCATTTGTTTGATGTTTGCATTTAATAATTTTATTTAACTATTATAGTTGTGCATATACCGTATTGGCCCGAGTATAAGACGGCCTCAAATATAAGACGGCCTCAAATATAAGACGGCCTCAAATATAAGACGACCCCCCTATTTTTCCCTTGGCCGAGTAAAAAAAATAAGGCCAATAAGTCCTCAAATGTAAGACGACCCTTAACCTATTTTCTCCATTTTCACATTTGTTTATCTGTTTTGACGATGTGCTGCGTTTTTCTACACTATCAGGCGCCATTGGAAAAGTTAAAAATATACTGTAATTAAAACCGCACTAGACTATACTATATTTATGTTGCTGTAACTATATCACACAAAAAACAAACGAATACATCAAGATAATCAGCAGGCAGCTGATGTCACGCACCATTGACAAAAGAAACACTATTACTAAACACTGATTCGTGCAACTAGTCGCTACACAGCAGTACCATCATGTTACTAAGCGCTCACCAAGATCAGTTCTTAGAGCGCGTTCAAACGTAATATCAGAATACCACACCACTGCTGTACTTCCATGACCAAAATGAAAAATAACTGATGTAATGTTTATGTTTACGTTTACATTTTTACGCGTGAAATACCACAATAAAATAAAGTTTGTGTGTTAGTATTCGTGTGGAAACATTTTGTCATGCATGATTTACTAACTTTAATAAATGATATATGCAGTTTTTCACAAAAATTATGTTTGAAATTAATAACACAAGAAACTACGCCATGCCGATAATTTACATGTGAAATAACTTAATAAAATAATTTTTTATAGTTTCTTACGTGTGTAAAAATATGTTTTGTGCTAGATTTATTAATTTTAGTTATAAATATGCAATACAAACGGCTTTACACAAAAAGTAAGTTGAAATTAATATGACAAGATGCTAGGCTGCAAATATAAGACGACCCCCTATTTTTTGCTTTCGATTTTTAATAAAAACTATCGTCTTATATTCAGGCCAATACGGTACTTGAAACTATGGTTGCTGAATATAGTTTTACGACATTTATTGAGCCTTCATTCTAAATGTTTATAACTCATTTTCATGTATTGATGTTCACCCATTGGATTTAGGGTTTTGTTCAAAACCTGTGAATAAAACCTTTGACCAACTCTTAGTTTATGTTGAGCAAATATAACCAACTCTCGCTGTAACCGGGTGTCCAGCAACCTGCAAAACAGGATAAAGTCAGGGAAAATGGGAAATTTAATCAAATTTCTGTTATTTTTATTTATTCACCTAAAAAAATACCAACTTTCATTTACAATAATCAAAATAACATATTTATCCCAGTTAATACTCACCACAAGTTTATTTTAACCCAATTGTCGCTGTTGAATATACTAATCTTAATTCTCTAAGTCAATTTGTTATTTTTGTGTCATCTTTCTGCCCGTCTTCAGCCAAAGTTGAGGCATGGCGGTACTCATGCGCGAGAATTATATTACGTTATAGGAATAAGAAACTAATTAAAATAAATGTGTCTTTTGTTGCCACCCCGTCCTGTACGGCCAAAAGGTTCAGGATGGTTTGCAGGCAAGGATAAGGACGGCGGCAAAATAGATGGGTGGGTCCGTAATTTATAGACGGCTTAGGTTTTTAGGGTTTATTAACAATACTACACACTACTTCAAAAGGTGAAGTTATAAAGAAATTACAAAAGGACATAAATACTTTGACTTAGGAGCTCACGAAAGAACTGGTTTGGTAAGAAATTCTTAACTGTTAGCCTGACTCACACTCACTGTAGTCCCTCACGGATTCGAACCCTGGTACTCTGGGCACGACGATTGCCCTCCAGCACAGTTACTTGATGACATTCTAACCCGCACAGCCTCGAAACGGGCAGAGTGATGCCTCTGAATAGATATTATTTAGTCAGCCTCGATAGCTCTAAAACAAAACCGTACATACTATGAATTGGCCCAATCGCAAGAACAGCGCTGATGCATTGTTTTGAGTTGTCAGCTGTTACGTCATAATATTTACTAACTAATCAAAACAAGTTAGCTAGACCAGTTTTGTCATTCGCTTATTTCGACACCATAGTGCTAATTTAAACAAACACCCCATAAAGTCATAAAGTGACACAATTTCAGAATGTGCGTGTGTGTGTGTGTGTCTAAATTATTATTATTACATTAAGCTGCAATCTCTGATATTAATAAAATAGTGTTTATAAAATGCTTAATATCATATTGACTCAGGAAGTCAGGTAACTTTAAAATCTAGTTTGTCTGGACACCCTGAGTAACAAATTATATTTTCTAAGCTCACGACAGCAATTATCTTTCATATTCTGAAAATTAAAAAATGACACCTGGACACAGGAATCGAACCCGGGACCTTTGGCTTAGAATGCCAATGCTCTAACCACTGAGCTATCCAAGAATCGTCCTGTGCCCAGGGTCATTCTTCACTTATATTTTTAAAGCAGAGTCTATGATGGACATTTGGAAATCGTCGGCCACAAATGTGTGATTTTATTAAGATCACAAGCTATCATATAACGCAGCCACCTTTGACTTGGCGGTTGGCTTAATGCTGCCACTTGTATGATTGAAGAATGACCCTGGGCACGATTCCTAGATAGCTCAGTGGTTGGAGCATTGGCATACTAAACCAAAGTTCACGGGTTCGATTCCCGTGTCCAGGTGTCATTTTTCAATTTTCAGAATATGATATCTAGATGGAGTAATCCTCACTAAATGTATAAATAATAGCTTTGGCTATTTGATTTTTAATTATCTTTCATCATGTGAATTCACCATTAATGTAAAAGTTCCTTTGTATGTGTTTATTTTTTGATTGTTGTTTGTGTTGTTTATCCTTTGTTTCTCTGATTGGTTCCTTTTTCCTACCATCTTGTGTAGTACGAAGACATAAGGGAGGATGAGGACTCAAAGGTATATTATTGATATTTATTTTAAATTAATTTTTTTACTTGTTTGGTTTTGTCTTGTTTTCTCTGCTCGGTTTGCTGTCTGCATGTGATCTTTCGTCTGATGGTGGATTCCTTTAGCCCGAATTTAGTCGGGGAGCAAGCAATGCACTTCAAACTATTTAGTGGGGAAATTATGACAGAAAAAAAATCTAATCCAAATTTTAAAATGTCAGTCCTCTGGTTGTGGTAGATATCACGCAATGTTCACGACAGACAAACACTTAATTTTATTAATATGGATAGCTTCTTGTATAAATACATACATGATTTTAAATTAAATCAAATTTCCCTGAAAAGTTATTAACGAAGAATGATTATACCCTGAATAATGGTTGCAGTTTGAGAAGTGTCGCTTTACAGCCTGCGCTACTCTAAATAATAATCTCTAGTTGTAGCTTCGCAAAACTAACAATTTCATTTTAAACTTTTATATTTGTAAGAAAGTACGGGAAAGGTGGATGGAAACATAAAAGGACGTAACACAATATGGCTTTTGAAATGAAAAGGACAACACATTTCACACTTTACACTGCTGCCATTGGACAAAAAGGTAATGGCTGCCTCTTGAAGAAAATCTACCGTTGGCGCCCAATCTCCCGACCTAGGTTTCATTCTATTGGAACTCACCAGGAAGGTATGTGAAACAGGCAATGTGACTTCCTATAAGAGGAAACTAAAAAAACACCATTACCTCTGTCCATTGGCAGCAGTGTAAAGTGTGAACTGTGTTCTTATTTTAACTGTAAAAGCCATGTTAAGGTCCTTGGCCCTGTCGAGTGCAAGTTTAAAACCTATTTTGTGGGATGGTGGGCGGGAGGGTGAAAGGTGGCTTCACAACCGACCAAAGTATCCTTTCGCGCCAACAAGAATAGATGGATCACTGAAACCGAAGATAGCGCTAGCTACCGGACAGGTCTTGCAGAAAAATCATGCGTTTGGGAATATCAGTTTTCTCGAGAACAAGTGAAATTTGTATGTTAATATTTTCAACACCCCCTCTAAGATAATGTGTCAATGTTTATTAATTATTACATTTTCTTATTTTTTGTTATGAAGCCGGCAGTTTTATATTGAAAAATGTAAATTTTATCAATATTTGATCACTGTTAAAATAATATAGGAGGTGTGTATATAAAAAGTATAACTTATTCAACATGCTCTATTCTCGAACAAATCGTTTCTGAAAAAAAAATTTCAAAGCAATAAAAATTCTTGAAGATAATTGCTTATTCCCATGGCTCTGCATTTCCACGCCAAATGAAAAGGGTCAAGAGCCTTAAGTTAATTCCCTTTATATGTTTATATCCACCATTCCTATTCCATATTTAGTATCTTTTCACTATACAACATATCACTGGAAGGAAATCTCTTTAACACCACCAGTTGAGCATAATCAACGCGTTTTTTGTTCACATTTCCAGGCTGAAAGATTGTCAACATAGTTCATAGACAATAATCATCATCAGCATGGACTGGTTCCATCCTGTGGCCGGGTCACTTTAATAAGGAAAAATAGCTTTTTCTTAAAGAGATATCGTAATTATCATTGATATTCATAGTACTTTTTAAAACTTCAAATACAAGCTTTAAGATCCCAAATAATTTTATTCTTTATAACAATAAATTTTTTTAGAAATAAACCTTTATTTTTATGCTCTGAAACTATTTTATATTAATGTTTTATTAAATGCAGGGTTTTTAATATCATCGAATCTTGTGAACTAAGTATTTCCCAAATGTGCTCGAGTGTTTGTGCATCGGTCATGTCTTTTGTTTATGTTGTATTAACGTTGCATTCTCTCATTTTTGTGTGCTTATCTTACCCTCCCCTTTATACTGTTCTTCTTTATAACATTCCGTGTCTTTATTGCCGCATTTCTTGGGACGATATCGAATAGCGGAAATCGTCGTCTACTTCATGCCAATCGCCCAAGGTATGGAGGAAATATTAATCTGAAACAGAACCTTACTGCATGGTTGCTTTTATTTTTATGAGGTTTGGTGAAATAGTTGTTTTATTTACTTTGATTTAAAAATAAAACTAGAACTAGCTTTTAGCAAATTTCCATGTTTAACATACACAATTTTAATTCCTCTGAAAATCCTATTATCTCTGTTAAGAAATACTGCTTTAAAATACTTTTTATTATTTAAGGTGCTCGTTACTTAGACCCTCTTAAGATAAAACCAAGAATTCTGTAGAACAGACCATGTTAAAAAAAATAGGGTCGGGGGAGGATTGAAACTTTTTGAACCTATAAAACGTATAATACTAGTAGATCTGAAAAACAAATTTAAGATAATTACAATTATTGTTAATTGATTTTACTAACTGATGTTATGACATACTTTTTTATGTGTATTTTGATAGTAAATTTTTAACAGTACAACTTTTTTTTAATGTATTATAACATTATACCTACAATGATTTAATATACTTGTGTTAGCTAACGGTGTTCAACCTGCTTGTAACTACTGCTTTTTCCTGCCATAAATTACTGCCAAAATTACTATTAGATAGTGTTATTTACTGCTGTAGAATAGCATAGAACAGTATTGAGCAATACTAAACAGTTTTGAATAGTATTTAAAACAGTAACGTGCAGTATTAAACAGGGACCAAAAGGAATCATATGCCACAATTTAAGAGTAACAAACGGCAATTTGTAATGAACATGAGCTAATGTAAATATTAGTGACACTTTAGTAACATAAAGTAACAAGCATAAATAAACAGTAAAAATAATAATATTTCACAAGAATGCATAAAAATGTAACAGTAAATTTAATAGTAGCTAACCGTAAGAACATTAAAAAACAGTACATTTAATTATATTCGACAGGAACAAGTAGGAATTAATATCAAAGATAATAGTATTCGACAGTATTAAGGTGGAATTAATACTAAGCTAAATATAACTTGATAGCAAATATCATTATTTGGAGCTTTGTACAATTACAGACTATTGACATGAAATAACCATTCAATAAATAAAGACTCATTAGTTTGTATACAAGTTTAACTAGTGTACATTAATATTTAAATATCTCACAACCCCACATAAACCAAATTAGATTAACTATTCGAACATTGAAATATACATTTTAATCTGGCAACTAAACATTAAAACTAATTTTTTGTGTAAAATGATTTCCCTCAATTAGAATACTTTTTAATTTTGTTTAGGTAACAAGAAATAATTAACCTATAAAATAATTTACTTCATGCTATTAGTTTAGTTTTTAATCCAACTAAATTTCTCTAAGCTTATCTAAATGTTTATTACGTCCTGTTCACTTTGGGAGAAAAACTAAAAATGTCTCTATTAGAATATTACAAATAAATAAGACTAAGAAACATGATAACCAACGGACACAATTAAATCACATGATAAACAAAATACAAATCGTATCCATGATGTTTACTATTATAAATAACCAAATTATATTTATAGTTTGTTTGTGATCCGACCACTATTTCTACGCAGTCTGATCTCGATAGTTTATAGTGGAACATGAGGCTATTATCTCGCAAAGTAGAGTTTCACTTTTTTAATGTTCCAGTGTTTCAGTTTTGGGTATGCAAGTGTTTTCTCCTTCAGTGAACTGGAGGTAAGCTCGCTGGCTTTCACCATCTTTGTGTCTAACCCAACTCGTACAACTATGTTTTGCATCAAACCGTAAGCGCAGCTTAGCTGTCGTGGGCTGAAAATGTTTTGGTTGGTTAAATGCATTTGATGTTAATCAGTTATTAATGCTTTTAGAAAGTTAAACTCAATCTGGTAAGTATCCAGACATTGGCTGATAAAATCCTTCCCTCCCTCTATTTGATGTGCTCCACGCTTGTTATGTGTGTTAATGTCGGGTTTGTTGTGTAGCCATGGATTTATTTTAACCTGAGAACTCATCGAGTCCTCATTATCCTCGGTTAACAGGTCCTTAGTGGCCTTTGGAGGACCAAATACTCGCATAATATGGAACATTCTGTATTACAACTTTATTTTTTTATTTACACTATTACACTATTGATTAGAAAATAATAGACTACACTAAGGGCCAGTTTCATAGTCAGATTTAGTACGCCTCAAGTGCGGCGCTATACTAAATACAAGACGTCACCTACCTTTTGGTCTAGGTAGGTGTCGTCCTGTATTTAGTATCGACTCGCACTTTAGGCTTACTAAATCTGACTATGAAACTGGCCCTAAATCTGAATGCACTAAACTCTAACAACTTTAGTCCTGACAAATCACTAAGCTGCTGCCGTAATGCTCAATTGTTGGCAACTGACTCAACCAAGTCGAGTGGTGGACATTAATATTTATGGCTCCACAGTACATGTACAGTATGTGTACAGGTGTGTAAGAGACCTACTGTGGAAAAGAGAAGTGCCCCTGAAGTGTAAGGGAATGCTGTATAGAGCATACTTCACACCCATAGTAACATATGCAGCGGAAACTTGGACTTTGGATATAAGAGAAACGGGGAAAATGGAGTTTTTGAGGATCATGCTAACTGTCACCAGAAGAGATAGGATTAGGAATGAAGATGTAAGGTCTAGAGTTAGGGTACATGAGATAGTTGAAGAAGCAAGGATGAGATGGTATGGACACGTAATGAGGATGGAAGGGGAGAGGATTTGAAAAAGATTAATGGATGAGAAGTATGTAGGGAAGACACCACAAGGAAGACCAAGGAAGAGATGGGAGGAACAGATAGCATTTAAGTGTGCAAGTGAGAGGAGGAGAGTGGAAGAGAGTGCAGGAGGAAGAATGATGTAAGGACAGAGGGAGATGGAGGCATTATACTAAACAGGCCCAGTCACAGGCTGAAAACAGTTTTTATTGATGATGATGATGATGATGAGTACCTGTAAATGATTCACTCAGCTATCCACACTAGACGACTGAACCAGTTTAATGAGGATCATTTCATAGATAGTTCTCACGAGACATCAATTGTGTTGCCATCTCAGATAATACAGATACTACTTACTATATGAATATTATAGTAATGCTAATGGCTCCACTCCTATTAGCTATGCAACCATGCATCACGGCTTTATTTTCATTTATTTGAAAATGCATTTAATCATAGGTGTAAAATGAGATTCGTTTTTACGAGGGACACCTGTAGTTACATTAACATATTTAAAAACTATATGTCCAGCCTTCTTTCCACTAGTTTGACTAATTGTTTCCTGTTAATGAATGCTTGAATTTATAAATAATCTTCACTATTTTTATAACTATACAGGTCTCGTACAAACATTTAAAGCAACTTTTGCGTAACTTTTCTTTTCACCCGACAGATGGGTTTTATTGCATGTCTTTATATTCTTGTAATTTATATATTAAAAGTTTCCCTTTGCATCTTGTAATGATACTGTTTTGGACCCCTTTAAAATATTCAAAACGTCATGGATGAAGTGTAATTTTCTTTAAAGTGCTATAAGTAAATTATACTTTTAATACTTCAACCATGGAAAATCACGTGCTTTTATCAGTAATGTCAAAATCTTGCACCGTTAAAAGAAACTTTCAGAGATTAACTCCATAGTGTTTACCAAAGAAGCAAGTGAAGCTAGTTCCCTCAACCCAATAGGAAGCTAGCCTTCACAACACCTGTTGCCAGGACTCTTTCTATTAGTTGGTTTTGACACTGTAGACAAGGGGTCCAAGAGGCAAGGGGTAGGTCATATATAAGCCGCTTATGTGTATGAACACACATAGTGCCTGTAACATACTTCTAGAATAGAGTAATATCACAGTAGACAGTGCCATAACATAAATACACAGTGCCGGTAGCATAAATATCACATGAGAGTGCCACTAACTTAAATACATAGAGTACACAGAAAAATAATCTTTATCATTTCATATAATATCTTTGTACTGAAGGTATAATCATCTTAATAAACCATGTGCAACATCAAAAGTCTTGTTTATTTAATATCTTTATAGAGAGTGTTCAATCACAGGGCATTATCACTATTACAACCCGTCTGCTTTAATTAGTGCTCGATCACGGGGCAAATATCGACTAATTAAACAGTAACAATTTAAATTGGCTCTCGATCACGAGGCTATAAATACAAACTATCTCACAGTAATAAACCCATATCATCGTAAATTGGCGCTCGATCACAGGGCTATAAATACCAATATTAAATCGTATCATCTTAATTAGTGCTCAATCGCGAGATAAACAATCCGCATAGCATTATAAATTGGCGCCCAACGTGGGGCACGATATATCATAATAAATACCACATCATTATAAATTTGGAGCCCAATCACGGGGCATAATAATTCCGTATGGTAATAATTGGGGCTGGATCACAGGGCTATAAATACAAATTTACAGGGTGTCTACCATCAGGGAAAATGGGAATTAGCCGGGAATTTGAAGTGATCAGCCGGGAATTTGGTAAATTACAATAAAAATCTGGGAAAATGTGGTTTTACTCAATATGAAATATAATAATCAGTAAATAATAATAAATAATAATGTTATTCAAACTGTAGTTTTTTTTATAGCTGTGTAATAGATTTTATAACTCCTATTAAACAATGTTAATACAAATTTAAAAAATAAGTTTATTTAAATTTTAAAACTTAATATTATTCATAAAAAAAGATTAATAGAAAAATGAGGGGGTAGGTGGGGGAATTAGAAGGATGTGACATACCTTTTAGTCGGGAATTTTAGTAAATTATCAGGGGAAATCAGGGAAAAAGTCGGGAATTTCAATGGTCAAGTTGAGTAGACACCATGATTTATCTCTTAATAAATACCACAACGTGATAATCTGATATGTGATATTCTTATGTTGTTCAGATTTTGCCAAAATACACTTACATTTCTTTGTTTATTTTTTAATTCTCTCATACTTTTCTTGTTTATAATTTTTTGTCCTTTTTTTTCCATTAGTCTTCTTTTCTTTCCATTAGTCTTCTTTTCTTTCTTCAAATCTAGTCATGAACTCTTAACTCAAGTGTTACAGCACTCCACAAAACCCTGAAGAAAGCTGATAATTTCTCGTAACACCTCATAGAGTGGAAGTATTGTGATTGTAACCCGCCTCGGTGGCGTAGTTGGCTAACGCGCTTGTCGTGTTAAGCCCGACTGCTGAGGACGGGGAGATTGAGGTTCGAATCTCTGTCGGGTGAACTGGGGGTGGTTTTTCCTAAATGGTTTTCCACTCTCCCTCCACGCAAATGCGGGTTCACTTCCTCTATTCAACCTTCCCAATTCCTAATCCATTAGTGTAATTAGTACTTAAGCGTATAACCCGAACGGGTAGTAAGACGCGGTGCTAAATAACTAACTAACTATTGTGATTGTAAAAAAAATTTATCTAAAAGTACATTTTGATGGAAGTCTACATTTCATGACCCCTTAAACCCGAAAAAGTGGTTTTCACAATGTTGTCGGTCTTAGTGTCTGTATTTTGACCTAGAGTGAAACAATTTTACTGTTTGGGCTAAAACTTGCTATCTTGGGTCTTCATAAAGTTCCCCCGACGAGTTTTTGGAATTATCTTTACAACCCTAAATTAAGGCTAGTTAACTTAGGGACAAAAAGAGAAGAAAAAAATTGATTTTCCCAAAATTGTCTCTAACTATTTTGATTACAATTAAGATCCAGACATTGTTTAGCGATACAAACAAAATGGCACATATTAATTTTCCGGTAATAAGTACTTGGAGAAAATGTTACACAAGCAGATAAATACAATTTTTTATCCACCTCTTTGAGTTACGAAATAACTCACAAGAAAATTTGTTTGGTGCATCGTACCATTTATTTAAACTCGTAGGTAATTAGCTTGGTAGCTCAAATAATCAGACTACATATACCGACCCCTCCTTCCCAGTTTGTGTTGTTTGAAAGCTCCTTCTACTAGACTGACCTATGGTAACAATGTTTGGATGTTAAATAGAACCATATTTAAACGCCTATATTGGTTATAAAAACACAAAATAACGAAGTTAAAGGAGTTGGATACAAACAAGATCAAAATTATTTGGTCTTAAATACATAAAAATAAACATTTTCCACTAGAAATTAATTTCATTTCTCTGTGGACTTTTTAATACCACCCCTGCTAAAATACTTGAATCGTCAATATGGTGTGAACTAGTTGTGAAGCATTCCGTCAATCTGGAAAGGAAGTTATCGCACATAGACCTTGGATACTAAAATATTAAAGTTATCAAAAATACTTTAATTTGACAGACTTTTATATCCTTTTCTAGCTCATTTCTTCAAAAAAATAATTTATTTATTTTATTTCTTCTCAAGCTAAACATGACTTAATATTTTTTAAATATAGTAATTTAATTATAGATCTTGTACAAAGTATAAGTAAAATAAACGTAATTTATGATGATACCTCAGAATTCTGTAATACTTCTATAAATCACACAACATACACGTCGATAGAAGGTCAAAGTTATGTTCTCCTTATTTTAAAAGTTGTACTTTTTTCCCTCTCTCAAGGCTAACATATTTATATTGTTGGTGATGGCAGCGACTACTTCACTTCACGCCCGGGATGTTGTTCTAGTGGACCACTAAAATACCAACTGAAGATTCTATACAGACGCTTTCATTTTGTTGATAGGAAGTTTGAATCCATCATCATCATCATGATTCAGTTTCCTACCTGTGGTTAGCGAGTGTTCTCCGTCTTGTCCTCTTTTTGTACATTTCCTCTTGATGAAGTGTTCCGGTCATGTCCTTCATCTTTCTCATAATCTCCTGTTCAGTCCACCTCATAGACTTGTCTGGCCTTCCTTTTGTTGTTCATTTGTTGCACATGTCTATACCACACTTATTGTTTTTCTCTCTCCCTTGCTTTTCGCATATAGGTTTCATTCCTTCTTGCCATCTCCTCTTTATATAATTCTTGTGAACTTCAGTTCAGAGTCTTGTGGTCTGTCCTTATCTCTGTTGGTGAAAGTGTCATTGACATACGTCAAGATATGGATGTTTTACAGTTAAAATAATATCCCCCCTGCTTTGGGGGTTGAATAAAGTGTCACTTTCACAATACACTGAACAGCTGATGATGGGTAGATAGGGGTTCAAACCCTGATCAGGAGTACTTAGATTTTATTTCCTAAATAGTTTCCCACTCTACCCTCACTCATATGTGGGTACACTTCCTCTCACTTCAACCATACTCATCCAAAACACATTAGAATAATTAGTACACATGACCTAAACCGGTAGTAAGCTATGGCAATAAAAATAAATGTAAAATTTGCCTTTTGGGAACCTTAATTATCTCACAACGCATTAATTATAGCTCATGATAATTAGTGTTGTGTTATTCCAAGCACCAATATTTGTAATGAGTATAAAATATTTCCATTCAATTATAAATCTAGTATGAGTAAATATAATTTACATTAGCATGTAAATATTATACATTAACTAACTCTTGTTTAATGCTTGTGCATGAAGTTTGTATTCATCCAGCTTCTGAACCTATCTTCTTTTGTTTTAGTACAAACATGTTGGCTGTCATATTGTTTCATTCGCATAGATACTTTATTTTTAATATTGCGTGTTGCGTCTGTTTGGTGGCCAGGGTAAGAGCAAGAAACCGGAGATTGCAACGGTGATCGCGCCGTACCAGGCCACCAGCACCGAGCAGTTGACCTTGCAGAGGGGTCAGCTAATAATGGTTCGCAAGAAAACCAGCACCGGTTGGTGGGAAGGAGAATTGCAGGCCAAGGGCAGAAAACGGCAGATAGGCTGGTTCCCCGCTAGCTACGTCAAGCTTCTGGGGGGCGGAGCGAAGGGGAGGCAGGATGACCAACCTTCACCCCTTCCCACACTTCAACCTTCCCCATCCCCTCAGCCACAAGCTTCGTCACCGCCAACACAACAGAACAATATCGGTGAGTTTGACTGGAACACTGCACATCAGTTACAAGCGTAGGGTTGTTCTAAAGTTAGGTTGGAGATATTTCCAAGTATGCTGCATGGCAATCTTGTTAATCAATTTTTAAAGCTTTTTTGTTTTCTGCAGAAAAAGTGGTGGCCTTGTATCAGTATGCGGCACAAAATGAGGATGAGTTGACGTTTGAGAAGGACGATGTGATAGTCCTACTAGCCAAGGAGGAACCCTCTTGGTGGAGAGGGGAGCTAAATGGAGTGTCTGGACTCTTCCCCAGCAACTATGTGTCTCCTCTTTGTAAGTACGACAACTCTCTTAACAAACTCAAGGGAACATATGTCTTAGCCAGCTGTTCATGATGATGAACTGGGTCTCCATTCTTCTCACATGGCTACAGCACCTTAGTCGTGCCTTCTCTATCCTCCTCCTTGTTTGTTCCTCTCATGTCACTCCTATAGTATTGCTCAGATATTTCATTTCACAGCCTTGAATTCTCCTTCCATCCTGCTCCTTCACTATCCATGTTTCTGGTGCATGTGTCAATATTAGTATGTAATACATCCACCAGTTCATATCATAAAATATTTAGTGTATTATTTCTTATTAATCTGAATCAGACATACCTTTTACATGGATTTTATCAGTTTTTGTAGATTTTAGAGAAATAAAATGGATCTTAAGATATTTGGTTGATCTATCCAAATCCCCTCTTTTTATTTTGGAGCCTGACACTAGAGTTTACAATTCATATGTTAAACTTTTGTGGAATATTGATTTAGGTAAATTGATTCTTCAGTTACAGCCCTTATTTTAAAACGTGAGTTACAAGCAAAGACAATATGTATGGGACCTTGCTCTAGTTAGTCATGTTGGATCCAAACAAGATGGCTGGCTATAAACTACAGATGGGTCGGATCCGAATTCTAAATTTTCTTTTGAATTTTTAAAACTGTACACTTTAAGGTGAAAATATTTAAAATTTAATTTAAAATAAGTTGTTTGATGCCACTGACAAATACTATTTTTGGTTGTGTCTATTACATTATAAACACCAATAAAAACAACCTTTCCTTTAGTAAATCAATTATATAAATACAATTTGGTCCTTTTTTTATGATTCTGTATGCCCCCCCTTCTACACATGTCTATATAATTACTTTTATCAATTGATTAAAAATTTTATATCAACTAAAAGTTGTATTGTATTGTATTTGAAATACTATTCTTTCGGTACTAGTACCCATAATAAAAGAGGGAAATTAAACCCTTTCAGTGTCACAGCTATTACATCAGGTTTTTTTCAGGTTTTGCAATAAAAATCACCAAATTGTTATTTATGATTCTATTTTCTGGGTTGTTATATTATTTTTATCTTTGTTAATAAGAGGGGAATGATCTCATTCTAGCGACATAACACCCTCTCTATCAGGTAACGCCAGAACTAGCACAAATATGGAAAGTAGATTAGATGGTCTCGGGCACTAAAAGGTTTAAATAGCTGCACCATAAAAATTATATTGTAACATTAAATATTTATTTTTAATTACATAATTGGCATATAACACAAATGGGTAATAAGATGCAGTGCAAAAAACCCCTAATTAAATGATAGTTCTTCTAAAGTAAAGTATGAATGATCAGCAGCCATTAATTATTATGTTTGTTTTGTTTATCTAGGACAAAGAAAAATTAGTTTAAAATGTCTTAACTCAATTGAAATAAATTTAAATACGCATAAAGTTTGTTGAAATATTGTTGATTTTTGAGCTTTTTTTTTACTTTTTCTTACTACTCGTTTGGGGTATACGCTAATACTAAGTACTAATTATGCTAATAGTTTTGGGGATTAGGAAATTTATATTTAGAGGAAGTGTACTCACATTTGTGTGGAGGGAGAGTGGAAAAGCATTTTGGAAAAACCACCCTCAGTTCACCCGAACGAGATTCAAACCTCGGCACCCGCCTCGGTGCCGTAGTTGGCTAACGCGCTAGTCGTGTTGAGCTCTTGTGCCGAGGACGGGGAGATCGAGGTTCGAATCTCGCTCGGGTGAACTGGAGGGTTTTTTCCTAAATGGTTTTCCACTCTCCCTCTATGCAAATGCGCTTTCACTTCCTCTAAATTCAACCTTCCCAATTCTTAATCCATTAGTGTAATTAGTACTTAAGTGTATAGCCCGAACGGGTAATAAGACGCGGTGCTAAATAATAATAAATAAAATAAAATAAATAAAACAAACCTCGGCCTCCCCTTCATCTGCAGTCTAGTCTAACACGGAGAGTAGCGCGTTAGACCATACGGCCACTGAAGCAGGTGGTGGTTTTTGATCGCTTTTATTTATTATATTGTTGCACTTCACACAAATGTCACTCTGAACTTTTCCAAAGAAATAAATAAGAAAAGATAGGAAAATGGTTTCCCCTTGTTACAATTTTGTGGGATCTCGTGGGGGATTGGGAAGTGTAACGACACTGTGTGAAACTCTCGGTGACTCTTGTCATTTCAACTCTGTTCTAGCTCCTTAATTTCTGAGCACTTGAATTTTTAGTACAGTAAAACCTCTCATTACCGAACCTCTAATATCTGAAACGTCTAACCACATTTTTGTTTATGTATTTTGTTCAGTTGCTGAGCTGCCAAATAAAGGTTTTAATTTTATAAAACCTTTATTTGTTTAGATATACGAATCGTGTACAGTTATCATTGTAATTTAAACTTATTTTTACAGTGAAAATATAAAAACCAGTTGACATTTACTGATGATATTTAATCATAGAGTTTGTTATATTGAATAACCATTTATTTAAATACTATATCAACATATATATACAAAAAAATATTTCTCTGTAGCTATGTATGTTATATAATTTATAATCTTTTTAACTTAAAAACTCTTCAGAGGGGCATTAATTTGATATCCAAACATTTTTCTTATCCTGAACAAGTACCCCCCTCCCCCTTTATTTTTATTTGGCTATGAGAGGTTCTACTGTACATCATGACTGCTTCCTGGTTGGCTGGAGGGGTCACAACAACTAATGTTTGAGCTGCAGCATGGTGGCAAGTGCTCCGTTCAATTAGCTTTCACCTTGCAGCATGTATGGAATAACTGACATGTTTTGGGTGTTAAAATGTTCTGCCTATTTATAAATTATAGTTTGTTTCTTGTTAATATGTCTCACTACTCGTTCTGGTTATAATCATATGTACTAATCACACTAATGTTAGGGATGGGGAAGGTTGAATTTAGAGTAAGGGCTGAAAACCATTTAGGAAACAACACCCTCAAACACCCGACCAGGATTCAAACCCTTATAGTCCAGTCACTTGCAAGAATGACACCTCACACCCTGCAACCACTGAAGCATGCTTAAATAACAATAAAATGCTTCCATCTCCCTCTTTCCTTCCACCATTCTTCCTCCTTTATTGACTTCCATTATGAATCTCTCACTTTCACACTATCTATTATCTGTTCCTCCAATCTCTTTCGTGGTCTCCCTTGTAGTATTTTTCTTACATTCTTTATCTCCATAATTCTCTTTAGTATTCTTTCCCTATCCATCCTCATTAAATGGCCATACCATCTCATGTACTCCAACATCCTCCTTACACGCCCATACCATCTCAGTCTTGCTTCCTCTACTATCTCATGTACTCCAACATCTCCATTACATGACCATACCATCTCAGTCTTGCTTCCTCTACTATCTCATGTACTCCAACATCCTCCTTACATGCCCATACCATCTCAGTCTTGTTGCTTCCTCTACTATCTCATGTACTACAACATCCTCGTGACATGCCCATACCATCTCAGTCTTGTTGCTTCCTCTACTATCTCATGTACTCCAACATCCTCCTTACACGCCCATACCATCTCAGTCTTGTTGCTTCCTCTACTATCTCATGTACTACAACATCCTCGTGACATGCCCATACCATCTCGGTCTTGTTGCTTCCTCTACTATCTCATGTACTACAACATCCTCGTGACATGCCCATACCATCTCGGTCTTGTTGATGACAGCTAACATACTCCTCACAAACTTAATTCCCATGGCCTCCACTTTCCTAGTCTCTCTTACATTTATTGTCCATGTTCCTGCTGCACGTGTGAGACTGGGTATAAAGTATGCCATGCACAACTTCCTTACACTTCAAGGGCACTTCTCTTCTCCATAGTAGGTATCTTACACACCTATAGAACAACTCTCCATAGCAGGTCTCTTACACACCTATAGAACAACTCTACCCTCTTCCTTGTCACTACCCTCACTTCGCACTTCACCATGATAAATTTCACTTCTCACTTTTTCACTTCCTCATTCCATTCTTATGCTTTTCCTGTACTTCCTATTCCTTATCCCCCTTCCTTTATTTTTCTTTATTATTCTCTTTTCTGTTATCTGCTCATATATTTTTGTACAGTGACACATCAGCATTATTCCCATATAATTCTTACACCTTTTCCTGTCTCTTTTCTTAAAAATCGGTCTATAATTCCCTTCTTCCAATCTTCCAGTACCTTGTCCTTTCATCTTGCGCTCAGCACTCTGTGTAACCATTATATAGTTCAACTTTATAATTTTGCCAAAACATTCCAAAATTGTCTTCACCTCTAACATTAGACTGGACCACTGATGATGGCAAGAACAGGTTTCGAATCCCTGTCAGGTTTACTGAGGTTGGTTTTTCCACTCAATTTCAGGTACACGTCTTTTAAATTCAACGCGCCTTGTCCCTAACATTAGTGTAACTAGTTAATGTGCGTACATCCAGAACAGGTGATGTAACAGGGTGACAAACCTTACAACCTTCCTAGCGACTTTACTGACTTACTATTTGCATTGTTTTACTTGTAGGAGCAAGCGAGCGAGCACATGACTCCAGGCGCAACCCACTCTCAACCGCCCACCGATAGCTACCAAAACAAACCATAAACAGAAGATGTTTATTTGCTTACAACTATATTATATAATCGATGATAAAACGATTGTAATGGGTGGGGTAGGAAGAATTTAAATAAGTATTAAAAAGTAGATATTCATTGAAGTATTCAATCTAAATATTTTGGCTTGTTCAAATTATAATAGTTTTATTTTTATGGCTTCTTTATGTTGTTAAAAAGAATGTTTAGTCTCATCAATATTTCAGACCTACATTTTTCTGGGAAACGTGTATAAACTAGCCTGGTTTTGAATCTCCTAATAGGATAAGTTGTTGTTTTTATTAAAAATGTAATAATCGATGATCTCTGAGAATTAAACTCTTGATATATTTTGTTAGAATGGTCAGATTAGAAATTATTTTAGAGTTACACAAATTTAACATCTCTTTGTGACTCGTCAAGGGGTTGTAAAATAACTTTTATGTATGTGTGGTAAGCTAGTTAAAAAAAACTATCTAAAATAAAAGCACAACATTTTTGAATATTTTCTTGCCAACGTGTACTAATTTAGCTCAATTTAGCTCTTTTTTCCCCCCATTCATATTATGAATTTTTTTTTTGTCTTGCAGTACATTTATTTATTTATTTATAAATTTGTAAGATTTTGGTTTTTTCTTTTGACCCTTCCCCAACAGAATCTCATTTTTTTGTTCAATTCTTTTTATTCTGATGCATGTTGGGAGTGGGTCGCTCGCTGCCTCTAGTCACCGCTTTGTAAGCATGCTTTATTTTTGTCTGTGTAATTTCTCCTTAATAGAAGTAATAAGTTTTTATTTTTTACTAAATAATAATGTTCCTTTGTTTTGAATGAATTTTGAATGAATTTTGAAAAAATATCACTAGAAGTCTTGTTTTTGTATGATATTATATGTTTCATAAGTTCTATTAATATTAAATAAAACTATGACACTAGAAAGCTTTTTGTGATGTTTTAGCTCTATGAAAACAATCCTATTTATTTATTTTCTCTACTATTTACAAAAAATTTTGGTATAATCTCACTAATTCATTTTGTTTTGTTAAGTTGTTAATCTCACTAATTACGTAACTTATTTTTTTAAACTTTTGTGATAGAGAATGTTTTTATTAGTTTATATATTTAAGGAAAACTTCTTTTTTGCTTTTTGAGGTATTTTGTTATATTTGTAAGAAGGTACAAGAAAGAGGAATATAAACATATAAAAGGAATTAACACAATAAGGCTTTTACAATAAAAATAAGAACACAGCTCACAATTTACATTGCTGCCACTGGATAAAGATGTAATAGCTCCTCTAAGAAAATCCATTGTTACTACCCAATCCCTGGACCTAGGTTTAATTCCATCATAATTCATTAGGAGAGAGTAAAGGGGAAAATAAACATGAAGGGAGAGAAAGGAAATTGCTAAAGAATGATAGGATACCTAGATAGGAACATGTAAAAGATATTAATTCTTTCAAAATTGATGAAAAAATAAATATAAATAAATCTATAAACTTACAAATATTACTTAAGCTAATAAAACAATTCTACATCATAGGTTTTAAAAATAAACCGACAAAGGTTCTAAACGCAAAAAGGTTCCTAGTATTAGCCAAATTTGCTTAGAGATAGAACTAATCTTAATTATTTAATTAACAACAATCCTTTCTAAATAGCAAGATTTTCTTTGCCTTTTTTTTAATCCTGCTTCTTTGTCAAGGTCAAATGTACCCTTAGTTTTACTACATCCCTTAAGAATTATTCAGTAGAGCTTCGATTAACCGAACATCATTTATCCAAATGTAAACCTGGGTGGCAGGATTAAAGAATTGTTCACTGTTTTATTATCTCTTTCTCTCTCAAGTTCATGCATAGCACGTGAAAAGTTAAAAGTTGAATCAAACTTATTAATGGTACACTATTAACTATGCATCAATTATAACCACTATCATAAAAATAATGTGTTTCAACTTCTTGTGCACTATGTGCTTTGCGCCATGTATAAATATAAACCCAGCCTTATAGATGAGTCATCTGCGCAGTTATTTGATTGACTGAGTGAGGAAAGGGCTTCTTTTTTTCAGTCACCACTAAACTTTGTGTGCATCCAGTTAATTTATGTTTGAATAACCAAACTATTTGATTTAACGAACAACCCTAGGACCCAGTTAATTCTGTTAGTCAACGCTCTACTGTAATTTCAAGGTCTTCTTTTCTTCAGGTAAATGTGATTAGTTTAAATACAGGGTAACAACATATATATTCTCTTGGCCAGCCAATGATGGAAGGCTATCTAACATTATTGTGTGTGTGTTTAGCAACATTTCCATTGCTAGTGAACTCATTGTAGGGAAGCTCCACCCTTAACTCGCGGGAACCAGGTTTGATTCTTGGCTGAGCACATGAAACGATTATTTCAGAAGGTCTTTGTTCAGAAGGTGTTACTTGGTAACAAACCAATCGAGCAACAGCGAATAAAATATTCAACAAGGGGTCTACAGTGAGGACAGGACCGGAGCTATCTATGTAACTTGTCAAAAGTATTTAGAATACTACTAATCCACAAATTAAGTTTGGTAGATAAAGGGGAGTATTTCTGTGCCCAGCCAAGCTTTGCACCCGGAGTAGATTGTCACCTTGAGCTCTCACACGGTGAGTGGATCTGTTCTGTGCTGTGATGAGTTGTTGTGAACATCTGTAGGGAATGTTAGAAACAAGGATTTATAGGGGGGGAGACTCTCTTTTTATCAGAGAGTTTTCTGAGTAGCCATTTGCTGATTTTAATTATCTTCATTTTGAATCACGCTGCACGTGTGTCTTATATCTGGAGAGCAAATCAATTGGTTTTTGTAGTTTTTTTCAAATTTGTATTCAGAAATTGTATCAAAGCTGTTAATATTTCTTACTTGGTGCTTGGCCCAACATAATTTTAACACAAACTTAACCCCAAGAACATTGATTTACCTCTTGACAGAATTAATGAATGGTATAATGTATGGACCATGCAATAAAAATATAAAGTTTGGCTACTATTTTGACTATCCATAACATCTTGAGGATGTAATAGTGGATGTTGATCAAATGTTCTGACATTTGGATTTGAGATTTGGGATTCACAGTTGAAATAAAGATTCAGATCCATAAAATATGTCTAGATTTGATCAATTTCCGTTTAAAGTTTGTCATTTTAATGTCGATAGCTAAATTCCTTTCAAATAATTATGTTAACCGCCTCCGTGGTGTAATGATCAGAGTTCCTGGCTACAGATCCAGAGGTACCAGGTTCGATCCTTGGTGCTTCCAAGCAGTGGGTATGTATCGAGGTCAACTCAGCCTCATGAGGATAAATGAGGAACTACATGAATAAAGATGTAGCAGCTTTGGTTTAGAAAACTTAGATTAACTAATGGAGGGCTTGTTGTTCTGATCATATTACACTCAATATCTGTATAAGTTGGTGCTATCTTCGCCAACAGACAGTGGCCGCTCGGTCAGTAGGCTCTATTAAAGGTTCACGCCATGGAGTTTTTTTTAAATTGCTATATTCTTAATAAGTTAGTACAATCAGCTCCCATTGATTAAGTTATTTTTTTAAATTTGCAAATATGGAAAAAATGTTGAAGCAATCATAGTTTGGGTGCAGATGGCACTGATATACTTTCTCACTCTCACACTCACACTCACACTCACACTCACACTCACACTCACACTCACACTCACACTCACACTCACACTCACACTCACACACACACACATACACACACACAAATTTCCCCACACAATAAAAATTTATTTCTATTTATACATCATTCATTTGCTCATTTAAGTTTTCGAGCTGTTGTTCAATTGAAATCTTTGTTTCAAGATAATATTAGTAAATCATATACTACTCTATTTAAATTATTTTTTACAGAATTCACAAACTTACTATAGAATTTAAAATTAGAAATATATACCGTATGTTTAGTAATTGTTTCCATATAAACACCATCTTGTTGGTAAGGTTTGCATGCTGGTGACGTTCTTAAGCTGTTCTGTATTTGCACATGTATAATATGTTTACTCTTAACTATTAACTTGTTTCAAAAACTAATTAATGAAACTGAAGTTGGGTACCAAGAATCCAATCAAAGGAATCTCCTACTTGGCCTTTATACACGCAAACAAATCTGTGCAAAGAGTCAAAACTTAACAAATCCTAATCTGATTCTTGTTATAATATGTATTTGACTTGAAATTCCAAATATTATTATTTGAAAGATTTGTATCGGATTCGAAATTTATAATCCAAATACGGTCCAAATTTGGATTGGATATAATTGAACTTGAAATTTGAATTTAAAAGTCTAACATTTGAATTAACCTTTAAAATAAGTTATCTATCATAGATTCATTATTTGTCTCCCACCATATAAACTTAAAAATCTCATTATATTTTTAATTAACGGTTTATTTGAATAGGTTTACCTTATTTTTTTCATTAGAATCATTTAATATAAATGGCCTTTTATATGATTTGGATTTGATAAAATTTAATAAATAAAATATTTTAGTTGAATTTAAAATATTTCCATTTAAAAATATTGGTTTTTGTCTTGATTAGAGCTGGTAAGTGAAATTCTGATTCTATTTGAAATTGAAAGTTTTGTATTCGCACAGGCTCACATGCAGACATGTTAGAAATAATCTCTACCCTTAGATATGTTTGTACATTTGCTGGGGCTCTGTGTAATAAATACTCGTTATGTGATATTCTTGTTAGTAAAGGCACTAATTTTAAAGTTTACATTGTATATAGTAATTGTATTGGTTTGTTTTCATTCAGTGTGGCATTTATTTGCTAGATTATTCTATACGAGTGCTCAAAATAAAAGAATATGTGAAATATTTGTTATGATCAGTTAATTAATGTATGTGGAAACGGTGTAAAACATATAATAGACAATTGTAATTAATAATTAATGAAGCCAACTTGGTAAATAAATAATTATGTCCAAATCTTGATTCTCCTGGCTTTCTTCCATCTTCGTGTTTACACCACTGCAGACAAAACACATAAATTAATTTATATTTTCAGAAATAGTATATGTAAATGTTTATTTTAGGGTTCAAACCCCCGAGTCCTTGAATCTTCAAACCTTCATATCCTTCCAACATTTTCAAGATTTGAGAATTCAAGAAAATATCTCTTTTGAGGTTTAAAAAAATAATTATAAAGTTCGAATTGTAATTTGTTTTAAAGCTTTAATACTGCTTTTTGGTGGTTAGGCCGCAACATAATTATAGGACAAACTTAACAACCAGACTCCCGACCATTAATTTAACACAAAACTAAAAGTATTAATGCAATATAACAAAAAAGGTTCACATTTAGTTACTATCAATATTTTCTATCATTCTGTCATATTTCCATTAACTTTTATGTTAATCTTATTTTTTTCCAAGATTCGGGATTCAGGGGTAAAATGAAGATTTGGATTCGTAAAATAGTGGGTTCAACCCATCTTTAGTGGGTTCTAATTATAAAATAATATTTTCAAAAATGTTGAAAGTATTTGCTTATTATGTGTCATGAAGTGTAAACAGGAAGCGAAGATAACTTTTCTCTGTGTTTATTGTTAACTAACTTGACTCTGATTCCAAGTTGACTCCCTGTCCTGTCACGTGGATTGTCTAGTGTTTTCCACGAGTACGGACAATACCTTTTTAATTAGTCATTTAACTTGAAAAAACAAACTGTTTTGGTGCTCATCACTCTCACAATAGATTGGACTGCTGATGAAAAGATCAGAGTTCAAATCCCAGTCGGGTGTTATGAAAGTGGTTTTTTCCATTCTTCCTCTACACAAGTACAGGTACACTTCCTCTAAATTCAACCTTCCTCATCCCTAACATATTAACTTAGTTAGTATTTTGACTTAAACTAATACTGTTAAATGTTATTTATTCTGGAAACAACATTTCCTCTGTTTTAATTAGCGAATAAATCACCCCTCAGTAAATGGTTTTGATCTACTTGCGATTAAATGTGATAGTAGATAACCACTACATACTCTTACAGTAGCAGCATTATCCGCAACACGTTTGGTAAAACATTTTGTTATTTTTGAAGAACTGATTTCATTTCTTACACTACTTTTCATGTAGTTTCGCATCGAATTGGTCATAGTTCAATTTGTGATTTGTATAATAGGTCAATTTAAGATGGGTCTCCTTACAAACTGCATTAGAATTCCTATATATATCGGCCATAATATTTTAGTTTTCACTTTGATTTCTCTTAAAAATTATAATTTACTATGTCAATATTTCTTTTTTTATTCAAACTAGTACTAGACTTTGACATAATGTTTATTGTATACCGCTTTAACTAAAGACAAATAAAATAAAAAACTCAGTTCACTACAATTCTCCGACGCTAATTGCACGACTGACCTGTCAATTTTGTCATTGTGAGCCGATATCAAAAGTATCATGGAGTGAGATAACCGAGTAGTGATAACTGTGGAATGGGGAAATATGATTTTCGAGTATGCGGCCAGTAGCAGATCAGGTTTGGATTTTACAACCTCTACTTTCTTGATTTATGATCAATATTTGTTACAGAACCGTAAATTTGTTTGTACGGGGAGATATAAAGGGGCACAGAGCTTTCTTTACAATAACATCACATAGGTAGGCTTTCCCAATAGTTATACAAACATTAAACATCTTTGAAGTGTCACACATGCAGTGACTGTGGAAAGTTAATACTCCAAAACTCTAGTGACAAATATGTATTTAATTTTTTATAGTTCTTATTTTTAAGGGTTAGAGGGAGGGCCACATGTTTTACATGCGTGATGAAAGGGTTCTTAGTCAAACTCATGCAAAGATTATTATTATTATTGCCAATTAAGATTAAGTATTAAGTTATATTACTTAAATATATGTACTTTTAAGTAATTAATAGACTTAAATTAGTATAGGTAAAAAAAAAAATTCCTGTGCACTATAACATTAAATTTAAAATTCAAAATATTTAAATTTTATTTGGTTAAAATGAAATCTACAAGTATTAAAATTAATTTTTAAAGCATTTTAAACTGAACTTATAACTATGTCGGCATTCATACGTCTGTTGACGGTCAGGAGTAGGTTCGATTGGAAAATAGATTTTAAATCATCTGGGATCCTATTACTTATGTTTGCAAAGCTTTAATATTATTTGTGTTGCTGGTACTTTTAACAGCTACACATTGATGTGTGTTGCTGGTATCTTTAACAGCTATACATTGATGTGTGTTGCTGGTCACTTTAACAGCTATACATTGATGTGTGTTGCTGGTAGCTTTAACAGCTATACATTGATGTGTGTTGCTGGTAGCTTTAACAGCTACACATTGATGTGTGTTGCTGGTAGCTTTAACAGCTACACATTGATGTGTGTTGCTGGTAGCTTTAACAGCTACACATTATGTGTGCTGCTGGTAGCTTTAACAGCTACACATTGATGTGTGTTGCTGGTGGCTTTAACAGCTACACATTGATGTGTGTTGCTGGTAGCTTTAACAGTTACACATTGATGTGTGCTGCTGGTATCTTTAACAGCTAGATACACATTGTATGTGTGTTGCTGGTAGCTTTAACAGCTAGATACACATTGATGTGTGTTGCTGGTAGCTTTAACAGCTAGATACACATTGTGTGTTGCTGGTAGCTTTAACAGCTACACATTGTTGTTTGCTGCTGGTAGCTTTAACAGCTACACATTGTTGTTTGCTGCTGGTAGCTTTAACATCTACACATTGTTGTTTGCTGCTGGTAGCTTTAACATCTACACATTGTTTTGTGTGAAAGTGATTCTCAGGATATTTCTAGGGATTGTATTGATCTTTCTTTATAGCTCTTAAACAAAGATCCAATGAAAATAAATAAAGTGTTTTGTAACCATGCAATTAAATATGTTAAATAGAACTGTTTTAGAATGTGCCCTTTAGCATTTGGAGGTGTTGTTTGATTGTGTTTGAGATGTATTGACACAGGCACCACTAGTGGGGGGGGGAGGGGGGAGGAATACCCCCTCCAACAATGTATTTAACCTGGGACATACTTCGCAATGTCAAAGAAACAATAAAAGGGCTTTATTCAGAAAAAAAATATATTCTTTTTTTTTCTAAACAATGGATACATTATAAAGATATCTTATAATATATTATAAATATAACTAATTTTCTCTACTTATATAACTGTTTATTACTTTCATCTTAGGGATATTTAAACAAAATGTTGTTTTTTGTTCACATTTTCACCATACCACGATGTTGGTGCAAGAAGTTTTTCTTTTTGTAAGTTTGTGTTAACGATAATTCTCAAAGTTTTCTCGAGTGCTATATATTATGTATTGCATAAGCTAGTGGAGTAATGATTGTCCAATACTAAACATAGATCTCTTTTTAACAAATGACAAACACAATTTAAAATGTTTAATTATTATTGTAAATAAATTAGTGGCCTATTTAATAATATTATAGTTAAGTAACAGAGGGAAAGATAGAATGAAAGAGTTTAGTCGCTGCTCTAATTTATTTATGTGTTTGTGTATTATTAAAACTATTCCCCTTCCGAAACTACCACTTTTCGCAGATTTCTTTTGTTTCAAATTGAGCTTCATTGAAAGAGTTGGCCCGTAACCAAAATTGGCGTTGTGATTATTGTAAAGCTTGAAATATGTCACTGGACTGTCATTTAAAAATATGATATTGTTAAATTTATGTATTTGAGAGCACATGGGAATTATAAAATGTTAATCTGTGCTAGCATTTTACAATCTTAAACCAGCACCAACATAACAAACCAAATTGTAAGACAAATTTAAACTTGAGGGATTCTTTGTTTCCTGACAAGGCAAATGCTGATACATTTATTAAAACTCACCCTTATTCTAAACAATCAAATAAATGGAAAAATGACACCTTACTATGGGAATTGAACCCAGCACCTTTGGCTTAGCGCACCAATGCTTTAACCACTGAGCTATCCAAGTGTCGATCGTCCCATACTTTGGGTCATTCTTCACTCATATTTTAAGGCTTAGTCCATGATGGACGTATGAATATCATCAGCTATCATTTAAATTACAGCCACCGGTGACTCGTTTGTGGCTTTAAGCTGCCAATAGTATCTTTGGACATGTGACTCGTGATATGTTACATAACCTTATTTGTGGATTACATCTTTCAGGATATTTCCTTAGTAATTAATACCAATAACATCTCCATTTTAATATGTTATTGTTTCTTTTATTTTTGTTCTAACAATAAACTGCACATTGCGGCATTCATGCCTCAGCTCCGCCGTAACTTGATTGCGCTTGAGACGGTGAATAACTCTCAAGTAGTGAGCCAAGAGCCTCTACCGGGTAGCTGTATTATCTTTGGTATATTGGCTCTTATATCACTTACAGCTACAATTTCAAGGGAATAACTAAATTTATCAAAAACCCATAACGTATCTTGACAATTGTTGAATATATCAACATAGCGGGGTAAGAAAAACCTCCTGATTTTTATTTAACCCTTTATTGCAAATACTTTCATCACCTGGCAATGAAAATATACAATTTATATAACCTTCTTTATAATAAGGTCATAGATGTAAATATATGTATTCATACAGCAAGCTGTAGGTTCTGCAACTGTCACTTTCAAAGGATGACATCTAAAGGACAAACTTGGTAACCTTTTGTCACAGAGATTTTAAAATTTTCAATTTTACCATTAAAATAAACTGACGTTATATTTAATAAATCAGTTTTAATGTCAATCATCTTCCAAGACATCCATCACGCAGTCTGTTAAAAAAATAATTGTAATTCTTCCCATAAGAAAAACTAGTCTTTGTCCACCGTTCAGTGTTATGCATCGGCAATTAAATGTCTGTAGTCTTAGTAGAATTAACTTTTAACAAATTCCAAAGGTTCTACTAAAATATGTTCAATGCTAGAACAGAAAACATTAATAGTGCAATTGTAAAATTATTGTGAAATTTGATGCTATTCATTTTCTGGTGTATACACTTCATATTATTCACTAAAAAAAGTGTTATACTTTGGCATAGTTGATTGATTACACTCGAATATTAATAATATATGATATGTTGCACTTAGTTGAGAATTAATCTCTTCCTCAATAGATTATATTTGATCTGAAATGAATTATTAAAAGTGAATGTTAAAAGTAATGGATATTAGTAACATATAATTGGTTTGTTAGGTTTGGGTATTCCTGATAACATTTTTATCTGTGCAACCTGTTGTTTTCACATTTATATGATAGTCATTAGATTAAAATATAAATCGCAAACATTTGAAGGTGCTAACAGTACCAATATTATTGTTGATCATATAAGACAACTTGATTACTCTAGTAGGGATGAAACATTTATTTTCTTTGTACAGTTGTCTTTGATTGTAATTATGGTATTTGTTGAAAATAAAAATCTTCAAATAGTGAATTTCTTATCACTATCATCATAATGAATGTTTTTCGTTCTGTGGCCGGATCATTTTAGTAAAATGCTTCCATTCTTTTCCTCCCACTAGAACGCTTTCTGTTATCTGCTCCTCCCATCTCTTTATTGGTCTCCCTTTCGGTCTTTTTCCTTCATACTTCATTTCAATAATTTTCTTTGTCATTCTTTCCTTCTCCATCCTCATTACATGCCCATGCCACCTCAGCCTTGCTTCCTCTACTATCTCATAGACTCCAACATCCTCATTACATGTCCATATCATCTCACCCTTGCTTCCTCTACTATCTCACGCTTTCCCAAAGAACTTCATTCCTAATCTGACAGCACTTTCTTACACTTGAAGGTCTAATCTCTTACACACCTACAGAACAACTCTTCCCTATGTGTTGGGAATAATTTGTTCCTCAAAGTAGTATTTTTATTATGTGAAGCCTATACTTCAGTTTCTAAGCATTTTACTTAAGCAGTCAACTAAATGGTGATTATTGTTACAAGTTTCTTAGAGATATCCAAAAATTGTAAAACGCTACAAACATAGAATAGTAAGAAACGCGTGTGACAAAGGAAGCATAGGTCAACACAAGACAGTTGTTGCACCTGAGCTTGTCAGTGAAATCTTTCAGGAAAACCTCAATTCAGTTCACTTTGCTTATGACTCTTACAATGAGTTGTACCAACTTAGGGGGTACTTAACCTCAATATAATGTATATTTCTTTCTTTTTATCATTCATAGTTATTATTCATCGACCTCGGTGGTCTTAGGGTAAAGTGCTCGCCTCAGGACCTGATTTTAGGTTCAAACCCAGCTGGGGTCAACAAATTTTTCTTGGGTGATAGAAATCCATAGCACAACTTCCTTCGGAGGAGAAGTAAAGTCGTCAATCTCATTGTGGCATTTGAAATAACCCTGGAAGGTGTGTGAAAATACCTTTACCAGCAAAATCAGTTGGCTCTTTTGTGCTTTCTAATAGAAATTCAGTGTGGAAGGCAACGGGAAACCACCGCGCTTCCAGAAATCCCCTAGTACATGGGATTTCTACCAGATGGTGTGAGTATCAATAACCAGTTGACGGGCTGAGTGCATAGCCAGCTCTAGATGGATAGAAACCACATCAAACCTTTAGAGAAATTTCTATTAAGCCAATCCAACGTGTCTTACACCTACGCCAACAAACGGGTGCAACTGATAATAGTTGAGCCACTTAGGGCAAGCAGAGTAAATGTTGAAAAAAGCTCTTAACAATTTTTAGGAAGTGATATAGTTTTGTTTATTATTTTGATTAGATGATGAATTATTTATTTAAGTTCTAAAGTTATTGAAAGGAATTATGTTAAAATCAATTCAGAATACAATAAAATCCTGCTACACCAAACGCTGGTAGTCCAAAATTCCGGATAATCCAAACACAGCTGGGAGGGGTGGACAAACAAAGTCAAATTAAATATATTTTCTTGGTAACAAACTCAAAGAGAATTGAAATTAACAGTGAAATAAACATATGTTATAGTTGACACACTGTGTTTTCATCTAACTGAAAATAAAATACAGTACTAAAAACAGATACTGTAAATGTAAGACTACAATACATATTATGTGTAACCAGTGGCGTATTCTGAGAAAATTAATAGGTATGCTGTACTCTAAAAGCTGCAGGGAGGATTCAGGGGTCAAAGACTCTTAACCACCGTTGGTCAAGAAGGTCAAGAGATGCTTCCCCTGGAAATATGTAAACATGAGTACCTCTAGCTTAGAGCAATGGATCTCAAACATTTATGTTTTTTTCGTACTCGCATTCTATCTTGGGAAACTTCGCACCTCCCAACTCACCTCGTCTCTCTTTTTTGACCTATTTATATCTTTATTTCAATATCCACCTTTACAGCCTATTACATATTCTGACTTCATAAAAGTACACCAGAACTATGCTCAAAACACAACAAAATGTGAAACTACTGATGATTATCATCCACTCAAATTGTAAAGGAATATCAAAACGCAGCACACTGCAGTTCATCGCAATACCTAAATAATCTAAGATTTAAGTAAAAATGTCAAGACTAAGAGTTATGAACACACTTCTGACTGTATAAGAGTGACATACACTATTCAATTGGTTGAGTGTAATTAAAAGTACATACAGGTAGCATTTTCATTTTTCATTTATTTGAGCGTGCACTTTCTGGGCCAAGTGATTATATCAACACACGACTTAACTTAAATATAGAGCAAACACAACACCCAACCCCCCAGCCGTTAATTCATCACCGTGAGAGAGGAAATCCAAATTTTACCAATAATATTTTTTAGGCCATACCGGAAATCAAACCCGGCACCCTTAGCTCAGTGGGCAGGCAAACTGCCAACTGAGCTAAGGTGTCGGACTCGCAGGTGGCAATACGCAAAGTAAAAAGAAAATATATATAAAAAGAGTAAAATGAAGTACTACATGGATCAAGCGTCCATCAGAACTTGGTGGGAGGAATAAGGTGGATTGTCCAACTCACGTTGCAATAATAATTATGAGCCTAAAACTATCTATTAAATCCTAATTATGCTCCAGAAGCTATTTAGATCCATAAACTGTGATAACAGTAACAAAGGGGAGATTTTTTTTCTAGTGGGCTTATTTCTCTATCGCTACGTCGTTGGCTTATTGCTAAGACATACATCTGAAAATAAATGTTATTTTACCTTTTCCTGCTCAATCATTTTGAAACTGTGAGATTAATCTCCTAACTTTTGGGATTCCCTGATGTATGATTATATAAAATCACAATGACTTATAATTAGATAATGTATGCTGCAAAAATATATAAACTTATACACAACAACCAAAAGAACAAGGTTAAAACTCCATAAATACTTCATACTAAAAAATAAAGACACTGTCTAGCTACTAGCCCCTCATTCCCCACCCTCCATACCCTACTTCAACCGTGTATACTCTAAAATGGTGGTAAATATGCTTGCCAAATACATGATGATACATGTGCCTAGAATGCATAAACATAATCAAATATGTATTTAACTATTGCATAGCTTGAAGCTTGTTATTTATACGATTATTTCACATATATTATTTGCATTTATTTTATTTTATTTTACTTGAGCTATACTAGCCTAGTAAATAATCATTGTGATCTTGATTCTTGAATATTTGTTCAACAGTTGGAACACTGTTTTGCTTGTGATAAGTATTCAGCAAGCCCTGGGTTGTAAACAAGCTAGTTCATTGGCCAATGTTTGGAAGTGAGGGGCAAGGGGGAGTGTTGCAACCCCATAGACATTGGTCAAGGTCATTAGAACTTCTCTAGCTTTGCCTGCTGTTCTCAAGCAGCAGGTCCTGGGCTTCATAAGCTGGGTAGTCGTAGAAGACCCTTTTGGAGGAATAATTACTTAAAACACAATATTCTTGAATTATGAACAAATATTAGTTTATAAATTAATAAGATATAGATACATTATAATTGTATATTTATCCACAATTTAAACATTACTATTTACACAGTTTGCACAAACAACATTGAATTTAGAAACTAGTCCATATAATCATGGGTATGCGGCGCAGGCCTAGCATACCCAGAGAATACGCCACTGTGTGTAACACATTAGTTAAATGAATGTAAATTTCACAGATGTGTAGTAATTTGCACTTATTGTCTACCTGTAAATCTGGCTTTAATCTCCAGGTCAATCCAAACAGGCTTTGGTCCTAATTAGTTCACATTAACGAGGTTATATACTGTATTGTGATTTCAGTTTCTAAAATGAACAAAACTTGATTGAAGTTACAAAAACAAAACATGCCCATTCACTTGGCGATTAAAATGAAAATAAACTAAAATAACCGTCATATTCTCACTGTCTCAAGTATAGAATCACATGTTACTAAGACCACACTTATTACATACGGCATTGTTCTGAAAGGTTGAATGTGTAGATTATACATTATTTTATCTGGTAGAAGGTAAATCTTCGCCAAAATTAGGTGAGTAAGGCCTCTATCGATGGCTGCGCAGTTCAAGCCACCACACTCTCTGTGAAAATGTGGCTAAAATTCATCTAAAATTCTTCTCTCACCTCTAGTCCATTAGTTTAAATATGCTGATGGCTAGGGTTAGCTAGTAATGTACTTAAGTGAAGGAATAAGTGTTTCCCTCTAGTTGTAAAGTTAAATAATTTAATCATAGCTTTTTTTTTTAGCACCGCGTCTTACTACCCACTTGGGCTACACGCTTATGTACCAATTATGCCAATTTTTTAGGGGTACATTTTAAAGAAGTGTACCCGCATTTGCATGGAGGGAAAGTAGAAAACCATTTTGGAAAAACCACCCTCAGTACACTTGACCGAGATTTTAACCTCGGTCTCCCAGACATCGGCAGTCTAGTCCACTGCTAGGGTGACGTCTTAGACCATGCAGCTACCGAAGCAGGATTATCATATCAATTGTTTCAGTCGCTATTGGCAATATTAATTCCAAAACCTGCGTTCAGACATGATTCATGCATATGTGTACCTATGAGTATTGCTGATACAGAGATACAATGTTGCTCTTGGAGACTGAAGGACTGATTTAACTAAAACAAACCTTGAGTTTTGTGGTGTGTTGAAATTCAGCCAATAGGTGCCCTGTGCTTTTATAACTCAAAACACTTGAGACAGATGACTAAAATATAACTAAGGACATTTTAACTCAAGATGTTACAAAGTGTTCTTTCATTAACATTAAAATACTACAAAACTATTTTTTTTTCCAAACTAATATGCTACACATATGATTTTAAACTGTTCATACCCGCTTCGGTGGCCGCATGGTCTAAGGCACTACTCTTGCAGTATATTAGACTGCCGATGATGGGGATATCAAGGTTCGAATCTTGGTTAATCTACTGAGGGTGATTTTCCCTAAATTGTTTTCCACTTTCTTTCCTCTCAAATGCGAGTACATTCCCTCTAAATATAACCTTCCTAATCCTTAAAACCATAAGCATATAACCCAAATGAGTTGTAAGAAGCGCTGATAAATATAAACTGTTTATTTTCCATGATTCTACATGTTGCATAAAATTTAAAGGCATTTAAAAAATTTTGCAAAAGCATTTACAAGGAAAACACAGATATCTAACCTTTCAAGATAATACAAAACAGTTTCTTTTGTTTTTTTTATCTGTCATCAAGAAATTTAATTGAAAGTGGTTGCTTATTCATTGCTTTCTCAAAAAAGGAAGTATGTCAATAATTACATATAAAATATAATGTCTAATTTGCAAGTCATTAAGTCAATCTTCCATACAAACTGGTTCACTTGTCCATTAATTTTCCATACAGACCGGTACACTTGTCCATTAATGTTCCATACAGACTGGTACACTTGTCCGTTAATCTTACATACAGACTGGTACACTTGTCCATTAATGTCTTGTTCCATACAGACTGGTACACTTGTCCGTTAATCTTCCATACAGACCGGTACACTTGTCCATTAATGTTCCATGCAGACTGGTACACTTGTCCATTAATGTGCCATACAGACCGGTACACTTGTCCATTAATGTTCCATACAGACTGGTACACTTGTCCGTTAATCTTCCATACAGACTGGTACACTTGTCCATTAATGTTCCACACAGACCGGTACACTTGTCCATTAATGTTCCATACAGACCGGTACACTTGTCCATTAATGTTCCATGCAGACTGGTACACATGTCCATTAATGTTCCATACAGACTGGTACACTTGTCCGTTAATCTTACATACAGACTGGTACACTTGTCCATTAATGTCCCATACAGACCGGTACACTTGTCCGTTAATCTTCCATACAGACCAGTACACTTGTCCATTAATGTTCCATACAGACCGGTACACTTGTCCGTTAATGTTCCATACAGACTGGTACACTTGTCCGTTAATCTTCCATACAGACCGGTACACTTGTCCATTAATGTTCCATGCAGACCGGTACACTTGTCCATTAATGTTCCATACAGACCGGTACACTTGTTCATTAATGTTCCATACAGACTGGTACACTTGTCCATTAATCTTCCATACAGACTGGTACACTTGTCCATTAATGTTCCACACAGACTGGTACACTTGTCCATTAATGTTCCATACATACCGGTACACTTGTACATTAATGTTCCATACAGACTGGTACACTTGTCCATTAATGTTCCATGCAGACTGGTACACTTGTCCATTAATGTTCCATACAGACTGGTACACTTGTCCATTAATCCTCCATACAGATTAGTAAACTTGTGCTGCAATTGAAATGTTTTGATGAACCATTGTGTGTGTGTTTGAACAGCGACTGTACGTCTTAGTGGCAGAGACAAGAAGAGGTTGGATTGTATTCTGGAGCTGATATCTACGGAACAAGCCTACATTGAAGATATGACTATAGTCAATGAGGTAACATCACTTGACACATATTCATTCTGCATCACATGGAGTTTTTATTTACTTGTATTTAACTCTAAAAACTAGGAAAAGTAAAATAAATTGCTGTACCCATTTGATTTTTTCTAACAGGCCTAATGTATTCTACTTTAAAAATTATTGCATCTATTCTTGAAAAACAAATTCTGGCTTGTTTTGCTCGTTAATTCCAATTCAATAGTCAACCTAATGGTGAGGGTAATATTGAAACTAGGTTAGTTACCAATTATTTGTTTATTTTCACACAATTATGACTTCTAGGTTAATTCCATGGCTAAAGCCAATATTTAGCTGAATAAAATTGAACAGTATATGACCTTGACCTCGTGGTATAAGACTGAGAAGTTTATGACCTTAATATAGAAGACTGAGAAGTGTATGCCCTTGAGGTAGAAGACTGAGAACTCTATGCCCTTGAAGTAGAATATTGAGAAGTATATGACCTTGAGGTAGAAGACTGAGAAGTGTATGACCTTGGAGTGTAAGATGGAGAAGTGTATGACCTTGAGGTATAAGACTGATAAGTGTCTGATCTTGAGGTTGAAGACTGAGAAGTGTATGACCTTGAGATGTAGGACTGAGAAGTGTATGACCTTGAGGTGTCTGACTGAGAATTGTATGCCTTTGAGGTGTAAGACTAAGAAGTGTATGAGCTTGAGGTAAAATACTAAGAAGTATATGACCTTGAGGTAAAAGACTGAGAAGTATATGACCTCGAGGTGTCAGACTGAGAAGTGTATGCCTTTGAGGTAAAATACTAAGAAGTATATGACCTTGAGGTTTAAGACTGAGACATATATGACCTTGAGGTTTAAGACTGAGAAGTATATGACCTTGAGGCTGAATATGGAGAACTGTATGACCTTGATGTTGTAGACTGAGCAGAATATGACCTTGAGCTTGTAGTATAGGGCTTAGAGGCATAGAATGACACCTACTTCTTAATATATAAAAGCCCAAACTACCTAGAGAGTAGAGACTACTGTATATTGAATAATGATAGTCTTGGAGAGGAATTGTGTTTTCTTGCAATCTGCTGAGGCATATACTACATTTTCTGCCATCTGTTAACAGCTTGATATATTCTAACGTTATGTTTTACAGACAATATTTTATTTATTTTGTTTGTGGCAGGTGTTTGAGAAGCCTTTACTCGACAGTAAAGTACTAAGTGTCAGTGATGTTCACAAGATATTTGTCAACTGGAAGGAGATTATTGTATGTAACCACATGTTTCTCAGGTGAGCTTTATACTTGACCAGAAACTACATTATTACCAGTCGACTACCAAGTAATGTAGGAGTGCGGACATTATAAATACTCAGTTAATTTATAAAAGAATTATTCTTTGTCCACTTTTATAACAGTGAACAGAGCTCTGTCTTTTAACAGACAACAGATTCGATACTTTTAAACTGTTGTATGTTGTATATTTGTGTTTACAGGAATTCAAATCGTGTTTAAGGGCAGTACAAGTAAATAAATACTACCAGGGTTGGGGGAATTCAAGTTTCCTTGTTGATTTCTATGATGTATAAATACTTCAATAGAGTTGAGTCTAATCCATTAATTTATGAATCTGAAACTCCAATTTGCCTTTGGATCCCAAATATTTAATCTGAATCTAAATCTTGGATAAAATTATGATCATAAAAGAAAATTTTGATATAATAGAATAATTTAAATTACATTAGTAACTAAATGTTAACATTCTTTCATATAATTCATTCATTATAACTTTCATACATTCAGTTAAGTGTTAAATTACCTCTCTGGGGCCTGGTTGTTAAGTTCACTCTATAATTGTAATTGGTTCTGAACTACCAATAAGCGTTAATAGAGCTCTAAAACTAATTTCACTTGAAAATTCGAAAAACATTTTTTTATGGATTTGAGTCTTGAATTTCAAATTTTATCGAGACCTTGAATCTCAAATATCCTTAAGAATTTCAGGGCCCAGACCTTGTAATTAGTGAAAATATAATATTGGAGCTAAAAATCTGTGTGGATCCAAGATTTTCAATTTCAAATTGAATCCAAATCTTTTCTTAGTAACTCAAATCAAATCTAAGTCGAATATTTCAAAATTAAAATGTTTTTCATAGAATCATTTTTAGTTAAAATGTTTTGATTCAAATAATTTATAATTAAATGTTATCACATCCAAATTGAGTGGGCCTATTAGTTTAAATTATTTATATTTTAATTGAGTCCAATAAAAAAATAAGGTCAATAAATCACATACAAATAATGAATGGATTTTAAATATTGCAAGATTCACATATTTATATTGTCGAGTCAAATAATGGAGGTGTGCTAACTTAACTTCTTTAAAAATTTGATTTATTAGACTGTTTGGCTTTTAGATTTGAATTAAATTACATAAAATCCTAATTTGGGATGCATTTGGAATGAAATTTTGATTCTGATACAAATCTTTCATACATTAAGATTCTGAATTTGGAATCGAATATGAATCCTAACAAGATTAAGGTCAGGATTTTAAATTTCAAAGCTTGGCACAGGTTTGGTCAACATTACCTCAGTAACCTACACATCCCTCATTTTACAGAGCGTTACGTGTCAGACGAGACATGAGTGCAAGCGGTGTTATTCGTATGATTGGAGACATCTTGTGTGAAAATGTAAGTAATTAATAAATACATTAATCAACGGACGCTCTGTCACTCTCTACCGAGAGAAATCATTGAGAGTCGAGTGCTGAGAGAGAGAGAAAGAGAGGGATGAACAAACAGGAGAATGGACAAAGTTACATTAGAAGAACTTCAAGGATCCAAACATATTAAGGATAATCAAGGAGTTCAGGATGAGGTGGGGTGGACATGTGGTGTGTATGGGTGATTACAGGCATGTGCACAACATTTTAGTTGAGAAACCTGAAGATACAAAACTCCTTATAAGGCTGAGACGTCGATGATAAAATAATGTAATAATATATTTGAAGAAGGTTGTGTTTAAGGATAGGGTTGAAGGAAGAACTTACGTTCTGGTGGCCTTGAACTCTCCAGTTCCTTAATACTAGAGCTTTAGTTAATATTCAACTAAGAGTTGAATATATTTTATGCATCCTTTCCCTAGTACACTAACTCAAATCATTCTATACCGTGTTTTTTTGTAGATTTATCTGTTTTATTTTATGTTCAGAACATTTAAAACTCTTACATGGAGCAAGCTATTTAACTAAGGGTGGTTATAGAACAGTGGCTTGCTTTCTCAAATGTCTGTATTTGTTCAACCAAAGTAAGGTGTCTGTATATTCAACACCCAAATGGGGCAAATAATAAGTCTGTTTTTTGTAAACTCTCTTAAAATAGTGCCTAGTACCATATGTCAATGTTTACTTTGAATTAACCCCAAATAATACTCCGCTCATAAACTATGATAGGGTATGTTTTCATGGTGCAATTCAGTTGGCAGTGATTCTGTCCCTCTGTCCTGTCTGAACGATGTTTGTTATCACTAAAGAAAGTAACATATTGATGTCTCGTCCCACTTAGCTACCTCGAATGACAGCTTACGTGAGGTTCTGTAGCTGCCAACTTAGTGCGGCCAAGTTCCTCCAACAGCTCACTGAGACGTCGGCCGAGTTCAGAGAAGTTGTCAAACGATGCCAGGCCGACCCTCGCACAAAGGGCATGCCTCTTAGTAGTTTCCTCATCAAGCCAATGCAGCGGATTACAAAATACCCGCTGCTCATCAAAAAGGTAAACGCTAGAGTAAAGTAAATAATTATTTGAAAAAATATAGACCCGCTTTGGTTGAATGGTCTAAGGCATTAGACTACACTGCTGATTATGGTGACATTAGGGTTAGAATCTTAGTTTGATGTACTGGGGGTGGTTTTCCCTGAATGATTCTCCACTCTCTCTTCATACAGATTCTGATACATATCCTCTAAATTCAACCTTCTTTATCCCTAACACATTAGCATAATTAGTACATAAGCGGTATCCTGAACAGGTAGTAAAATATATATTTTGAGTAAATTGTCCAATATCGCATTTCACTTTGTTTTCTCGAGTATTTTTTTGAATGTGCGAGAGACTAGGAGAGCATGTTGGCTGTCGCGAGGAGAAACAGGATTAGAAATAAAGTTATCTGGGGAAGAGTGGGTACACAGGGAGTACATAAGATTGTAGAGGTGGGAGGAGCAGATAACAGGAAGTGTGCAAGTGAGAGGAGAATAATGAAAGCAATTAAAGGAGGAAGAATGGTGGAAGGACAAAGGAAGATGGAGGCATTTTTACTAAACTGACCCGGCCACAGGCTGAAAAAAGATGATGATGCTGATGAGTAAATTGTGTCTGTTGCCTTTGATCAAATAACTAAAATATTGTAAAGAAATTAAACTTGAGGGCACTGCCTACTTGACGGATCATATCCTCATGCTGCAGTATTTAATATGAAAATGACAGCTCTGAAACTTCAAAACCACTAAAACAATATTCAATTGCCTAATAATGTTCTTTTGTGAACTTGTTAAAAGTGATATTATTTGTTCGAGTGATTTTAATATTTACGCCGACCGAAACATTTTATGTGAATGTCATTGAAAATTATTTAATTTCATCATTTATTGGTTTTCTTAAAAATCACAGATATTAAAACGTTAGATTTTTAATTCTATAGGAACCTTAATTTGAAATAACAAACCACTTTTTGTATTGCCAACATGATTACTGAGAAACAGTGAAAAGTAAAAATATAACAAGCTAGTTCTTTAACATCGCAGGATATCTGGACATCTGTAATTTATTTCAGTGATGTGGTAGCTGGTGCTTAATTGTTTTTGATAATGTTTGTAACAGTATCAGAATAATTTATAATTGGTTAATTAACCGGTAATATCCCAAACATGGTTTATGTTTAGATTCTGGAGCATACTTCTGAGGATCATCCAGACAGACAAAATGTCCAGGAAGCTCTGGCTAAAGCCGAGGAGTTCTGTGTACAGGTACTTGCATAAATACTCAGATCTATAATAACTAGGGATGGCAAACTCGAGTCTTCGATACCTCGATACCCTCCATTCTTGCTGGTAATGAGAATCAAGAAACAATCTTAATATTACAATTCTCAGTAAATTCAGAATGAGTGGTATTCGATTATCTCTCTATTAGTTAATTTGCTGTTTATTTTGGTTCAGTTAACAACCCTATTTGAGGAATTTAAAAGGCTTATGTTTTCAGCAATTGTTTATTATACATTTTTTAAAATTATTTATAAATTTTTGACTCAGTGAGGGTTTGTTTGTAGGCAAAATATATATATTTACTACAGTAATGATTTTATTAATTATGTATAATATTTATCTTTTTCTTTGTCAAAATTAAAATTGGATAGTTTTTAATTACTATTTACTTTTTTTTTTTTTTTTTTTTTTTTTG
>CABFWB010000476.1:202708-213860 GCA_902151455.1 Timema bartmani | reverse complement strand
TATGTTATGAAGTTGAATAAATATATTTTTATATGAAGTTGGATTCCTGATAAAAAAAAATTAGTTAATAAATGTTTAAGAATAGGAATCGATAAAAAAAGTTATCGTAACATTTATTATAATACCTAATACAATTTTAAACATCAACTAATCTCTCTACTGAGGGTTGGGGTATGAACAGCCATTTTAATTATGATAGACAGTTGTCTGAATCACTATATATTGGTACAAAATACGCCCTATACGGCCCTTTGTTTCTAAACACACTCCGTTATCATTGACATGGGCTAATGTTTCAACAGGTAAATGAAGGAGTACGGGAAAAAGAGAACTCTGACCGTCTCGAGTGGCTGCAACAATACGTCGTGTGCGAGGGTTTGGAGGAGGAGTTAATATTCAACTCTCTTACAAATTGCCTGGGACCAAGGAAACTACTGCACTTCGGTATTCTCAACAAGGTAGGCACAGCATCGCCTTGTGTTGGCTGGTATTATCAACAAGGTAAGAATAGCACCACCTTGTGTCGGCCAGTATTCTCAGCAAGGTAGGAACAGCATCGCCTTGTGTTGGCTGGTATTCTCAACAAGGTAGGAACAGCAACACCTTGTGTTGGTTGGTATTCTCAACAAGGTAGGAACAGCAACACCTAGTGTCGGCCCGTATTCTCAACACTATAGGAACAGCACCACCTTGTGTCGGCTGGTATTCTAAACATGGTAGGAACAGCAACACCTTTTGCCGGCTGGTATTCTAAACAAGGTAGGAACAGCAACACCTTGTGTCAGCCATGATTGGATTGGTTGAAATAATATGATTTGACTCACTCTGGTGGTCACATGGTCTAAATCTCTCAATAGACTGGACTGCTGCTGACAGGAATACCAGGGTTCGAATCTTGGTCGGGTGTACTAAGGGGTATTTACCCAAGTGGTTTCCCACTCTTCCTCCACACAAATGTGGGTACACTTCTTCTAAATTCAATCTCTAGCTCATTAGCATAGTTAATAAATATGTGTATAACCATAAATGAGTAGTGAGATGCGGTAACAGAAAAAAAAAATTTTAAAAGAAAGTATCGCCATTTTGGACAAAACGTTAATAGATTTAATTTGTGTAGGAACTAAATCTTGATGTGTTTTAGGGTGTTTACCACATTGTAACAGTATTTCATGACATAAACTGTAGTAACATTATCTCATATGAATGCTCCATGTTATATTGTTACAGGCTAAGAGCGGCAAAGAGCTGTTGGGTCTCTTGCTCAATGACTTCCTTCTCTTGGCTCAACCTAGTAAGAGTCTTGGGCCTCATGGCTTCTCTTTCGACAATAGCCATAGCACTGTCACCTTCAGGCTGTATAAGAAGGTAGGTCCAAAGCAGGGCTTTGATTCACTTATACATTTATCAAAGGTTCCGCAATCACCCGTCATTTCTCCATTCTACTTTGAATTCTTGTTTATTCATCTTATATTTATTATTTAAAATCCACCTTCCTTGATTAGTTGTGTCCCCAATAAAGGTTAGTTTGGTCACACTCAAATATTATTTGAAAGTAGTTGATATATTTGTGAGTTTACAAGACTCAAAGCTCAACTTTTAATGACGATTTAGTTTTCTTATGTGATCAATTGAAATTTTTAGATTGGCGAGTTGCCAACTTTGGGTCTAGAATATATAATTATTTTTATAGAAATGTACGCCGCTGTCAATTTTTTTCAATTCGAAATGAAGTTCTATCGAATGATGTGAAATATTCTCCTAGCTGAATTGAAGCTAGAATATTTAAAAATATGTTTAATGTTGGGGGAATAAAAAGCATGTTTCATAATTATATAACTTAAGGAAAAATATAAGTTACAAAATGCTATGTTGCCTGTATGATAACATATTTCGTCCTTAGCTGTTAAATTAAAATACTATTACAACATGTAGTTTTGTTATTTTAGATTTTTTTCAGGTGAACATTAATTTGTGATTTACCCTCCATTAACTCTGAAAGATAATAAGCTTACTTTGTATTATTCCACTATGGTATAGCTCAGGGTCATGGTATATGGGCCATCAAGTTACGACTGCTATAATGCAGGGTAAGTGGATTTTATATAACACCACAAAATGGCAACAACAACAAAGTACTTATTTATACGTTCAAAGCATGATCGAAGTTTTCTAAGTTTTGCACACCGCTATATTTTTACATAAATATAAATTATCACTTTACTAGTTGTAAGCTTAGTCAGAGCAGGGTAGAGTGTTTAACTAGTCGAGTTTTAAGTTCTCTTACTTTACAGTTTACTCACAACAACCAATGAAGCTATTTTTGAAAACTATACTAATCATACTTGCAACCTATGTGATTCGATTTCATGAACACATTTATCTCTTGAAGGAAACTCTCCTCTCACTCTTTAACATATATCTTGATTTCCTTTTCCTCCTGTTTGTGTTTTTTAGTTTCCTCATCTAGGAAGTTGCGCTGTGCGTTTAACACTCACTCCTGACGAGTTCCGATAGAATGAAACTTAAGCTGAGAGATTGGGTGGTAATGATCTATTTTATTCAAGAGGCATTCATTGCCCCTCTGTCCAGTGGCAGCAGTGTAAAATGTGTTCATTGTAAAAGCCATATTGTGTTTGTTCCATTATGTTATCATCCCTCTTGCCCATACCTTCTTCATTACTGTAGATAACATGAACACATGCAAGTAACCAACGTTAAACATCAGTTGATTGACTAGCCTATCTATTAGGTTGATGTTGACTTTTGTGAATATGCTCCGAACTATTTGTATTATTTGATATCCTAGCCAGTGTTCCTGAACGAACTGCAGATAGGACATGATCCCAATGTGGCCAACTCGGCTGGAGACAGCGCGGAGGTTCAGACGCGCACGTTGAGGCTACAAGATACCTTGACCAAGACGCTGCATGTCCTGGTGACACCGACGTGCAAGGAGAGGACCATTTGGTTGCAAAAACTGAGAGACGCTCAGGAGGACATTGTTGACACCGAGAGGAAACACTTCCAGAGACAGCAGTCTAGTGAGTTGTTTATTTACTCACTTCAATAGTCATCTCATCTTTTGAATCGTACCAAATGATTATTTCCTGAGTGAGGTGTTCTTATCACTGTGTCCTACCACACATTTGTATTTAGGATAATGAGTTAGAGATGTCTTCTCTTTCAGGTTTGTTAGGTATTAAAACATGTAACATTGATTTATTTATTGTAGCATATCCATGCATTACAAAGATGGCTAATATTTTAATAGGTATCTCTTAAGGTGTGATGGAAGGGGACATGAGAAAAGATTGGTGTTTTTACTGTATTTATGGGAAAACATTTTTTGTCCAAAATAAATAAAATATTACTTCTAAACAAACATAGAGTTTAATTTTTTTCACCTGGTGATATCAACAATTGTTGAATATCTGTCAAGGGTGTCCTGGAATTTATTGAACACTTTCTCTTCATTTAAAAAGTGTCTCATCTAATGCCGCTATGCTCATGACACATATTCAGGAACTGTTGAAATCAACATGTGAAGAAATTAAACTCTAGGTTAGTACTGGAGCAATAATTAATTTATTTAGGCAAAAAAAAAAGTTTTGTTATAAAAACTTGCAAAAACAATTACCTTTTCTTGCGTTCCCAACACTCCCACTTGAGCTTGAGCAAGCTTATTGTTGTGAGCCTGTACGCTTAGACACGCTTGCTCAAATGCGTATCTCATGAGCTAGTCACAACATTCTCTGTTTGGGATAGTCCAAGTCGCTTGGTAAGATAACTCATGTTACAACTCTTGCAAGAGCACAAGTGTATATTTCTCTACAAATGGACGGTAAGATATTATGCATAGTGAATAGGTTTTACTGTGGATTCACACGTTCGCTGAACAGAAACGTGGTCACGTGACAATCTCCAAGCCAATGACAAAATTTTCACCTTATCGGTGCGAGCTTTTCTGTTAAAGTTCAACTTATTTCTACTTTGTCCACTTTGTCTGAGATGTTCTGCACAGGAGAACCAATAAAATCTCAGGACCAACCATCTCAAATCAGTGTGCATGCTCTGTAGAGCCAACAGCAAGCAGGCAGCTTTGTTGGGTGTTGTGAGGAGATTTGAAATAACCCGTTAATGTAAAGCGTGTGTATCGATGTATTGGATTGTGATAGTACACAGCGTTATAATTTGAAAACGTACATCATGACATTGATCTAAAATATATGTTGATAATCAGCTGTCTTAAGTTAGTGTTGCAATGCACCATAGGCCAACATACAGCGTGGTAATTGCTCTGCCACTGAGGCAGATTCTGCTTTCTATGTTCAGTGAACGTGTGAATCAAGCTTTAGTCTGTTACTGGATCAATATCTGTGCCTACACCAGAGAATCCCAAACTAACAGCACTGTTTATTAAATAGTTAGGTCCAAACAAATTGATAAGTATTTATGTCCTAACAATTTAGTAGCACTTTGAAATTATAAGAAACATAAATTGAAAGAAACAATACTATTTTTATTTAATTACTAAACAACCACAACTCCCCGGCAGTCTTAAATCCCGGATATCTGAACACAATTTCAGGAAAGGCGAGGATAAAAACCCAACCCAAGTCAAATCAAATATATTTGATAAATAACAAACTCATAGTTTAAAGAGAATTGTAAGAAACATTGATAATAAATGCTAAATATTTAAATGTTGTAAAATAATTACAGTACTCTAAAAAAAAATATACTGTAAATGTAAAACTACAGTACATATTACATGTTATACATCAGTTAAATGAATGTAAATTTTATAAAACTCATTTAATTGTAATTTAAAATTTGTGAAAATACGAACCAGCTTCCGTCTCAATTAGTTCTGATTAATGAGGTTCTTTTATACCTACTAATGGGATGTGAGTGCTTATCAGGCACTAAAACTTATTTTGAGTGATGAAGTGAAAGAGATTTGGGTTTCAACTTTGACTTCGACACTACAAAGCTTCGTACACCCTGACCAGGTTGTCATTTTCCACTTAATTGAATTGGTTGAATTGTTTTGCTTTGTTTCGATGCCCAGTACTCTGGATGTACCTTGTTTTTGTCCACAGAGCAAGCCCAGTTTGGGGCGTGCGGTCGTATCCTTGTGGAGGTAGTAGAAGGGGTTGGGTTGAGACCCGGCTCAGCGACTGGTAAGACTGGGACTTTGTCCCCTCTACCTTCCTTCATGTCTTGTCAACCCCTTGTCTACTTGCATCCCCCACCCTCACAATTGAACACTAACAAGCTTTTCTTACAGCAAAAGTTCCCCACTTCACTACTTTCAATCTGACTCTGAAACTCTTTGAAAACGAGGAATAAATCAAATAGTTTATTAAATTCAAACCATAGAGGCCTTTATCTTAACAAAACAATATAAGTGCCCTTAAAATGTAAGGAAGTGCTATATAGGGCATACTTTGTACCCATAGTCAAACATACAGCTCTTGTAAAGTTAATTTTTCGCCCAGAAATCATTCATATTGTGCTCTCACACTTTTATCCTACAATTTTTCCACTTTCACTCTTACTTGCTTGATATTCTTGCGCTGCTTCCTCACAAAATTCCTACCTAATTCAACTACTGAGGTCACTAGGAAGTTCCACATTCAGCTCCACGTACAACCCTACTAAACTTACTAAACTTCTCAGTCTCTCATCATACACCACCCTTTGCCATATATACAAACCATGAGTTTGACACAAATAAACCTTTTTCTAAACACAGACTCGCTAACTCATTACCCTGTCATCACTATACCTTCCTAACACCCTTCCTGAATTCTCTCTTTGGGTACCCACCCATCCATTCATATCTTCTAATGAGATAATTATTTTACCCGGTTCACACGCAGTCAAGACTTCATTGAGCTAATTCCAAAACGCCACTCTCACATTCTCATCTTCACCCTCTACCAGAGCATAACTATCAACCAACATAATTCTATGAATGCCTATTTTCATACATACCCATAGAAGTGTAGATGACAACAACTCATACCTTCTCAAAAATAGCTTAGTTGTTGGACTTAGGAATAAACCTACTTCCCCTTACACATTCATCCACACCTGACTACAGTGCCGGGCTACCATCACAAAACATCAAAATATCTTTTCCTTTAACAGTTCATTCTATTCCACGTTCCAATAGTATATGTTCTCATCAGTTTGTCAAACGATGGGCCCTTCAGTTTTAACCTCAGCTGCCCGTCATAGCTGTGGTCATCCGAGGCTAATATTGTACACTTTCTTGTAGTAATTAGTTTAGAGTAGACCAGGTTACTATTCTTAATCATACCCGCACCCATAACAGTATTCGCTGCCCACAGTAAAGATGCTGCACCGATCGTGTGTTGGCACTATTCATCCAGTACACCACAAGTACAACTGTTCATCAGTCCTACCATGAGCACACTTGCATTGCTCCTGCAAGCCAGTATATCTACTATAGAGACTGCCTTGCCGTCCAGTTTACCATTGCTCGTTCAAATATTCATTTTCTGAATCAAATCAATTGATGTTCACAAAAAAATATAACCTACACTTTTCAAACGAGTTTCAGAATCAGTTTGATCGATACCCTTTTCTCTCGCATGATTGGCAGTCTGGCGCAAAATACCAACTAGAGCCTAACCTTACCTTCTCTCATCATTTAACATGCATGTTTGTAGTTCGACACCGACCTCCGAAGGGTAGCCTGAAATTAACTGTTTGTAGCGCCACCAGCTTACCAATGCAGAGAGCCGCAGGTAAACTTGTTTATTCATTTTTTAAATACTTTTTTGTTTTATTTGTGGTTTATGTTGTAATAAATTATGATAATGTCCAGAGATACACACACAAATTTTTGTTGGGTTTTAGGGACATAAAAATGTATTGATAATTTTAGGTGCACCTTTTTATATATATCATATTTGTAAATTGGGGGCATAATAGTGTCAAGTATCATATTTTCCTCCGGTGGCTGTGGTATCAATGATAGTTCATAGTAGTCAATTTCCACACGTCCATCACAGACTCAGCCTTGAGCGAGGAATGACCTTGAGCACAAGACATATCCTACACAGCTTAGTGGTAGATCATGGGAACACTAAGCCAGGTGTCTCAAGTTCAATTCAAGTGTAATTTTCTATATTTATATATATGATAGTTGACAAGGCTACATCCATAACTTAAAGATAATTTTGATCTTGCAAAGTTTTTTTCTTTTATATTCATGTGTCACATTTAATTTTTCAAGGATTAGTTTTCTCTAGCTTTTGAATAACGCCATGAGTCGTGGTTAAAATTATATTGTATAAATTTAACACATCTTCAGTACTTTATAGTACTAGCAAACTTGTGCACACATGGGTAAAATTAGGGAAAAAGTATTATTTTCTTTGGTAAATACTTTGTCTGAACTAAATAAAATAAATTTTTTTTCAAATAAACAAAACACAAAGAGACGTGCGTTTTAGTTTCAAAGAAACTCTATTTAAAAATGGGAAAGTTATAACATATACATGAGGCATTCATATTTACAAAGTGTTTGGGAAAACTTCAGTATAGGCAACATTATTTGTTACAATTTCACCCCATTCAGTTCCAGTAAAAATTGTTATAATCTGAATGGCTGTCACACATCTTCAGGGCAACACATTTCTATTAAAGTCCTCATTTGGCCAGTTAGACTAAAAGATAGGTCAATATTGGGTCTAACAAGAATAGATGTGCTTTAATTGTTTGAAGCTTTTGTTAATATTATTATTATTAATCTTGGGAGGGAAGCGAGAATTGAGAAAGTTTCCCACAGCCCCCCATGTGTACTGTTTAAACATTTACTTAGAATTCTAAGTGAATAACAAACCTTGTAACGTTGTGTCTTTGAAATAGATTATTTCCTCCTTTCAGTTAAATATGGTGATGTGGCCTTTATAACAAACTACTAAGTTTTTATAACCATAGTAATTGCTGATTTCAATGTGCCCAGACCCATAATTTCTTTAGTAGATCTATTTTAACATTTTAATTACATTATTTCTGCGTAGATTGTGCATGAATTAATGTTATATTTACTGACAGTACTTGCATGTTTTCTTTAATTTATATAAACACTTATTTAAAAGGTTTTTACTATTCAAATATACTTCCTAAAACAAATAATTTGATCCAAATAATTACACAGTGTATTTTTTTTAACATCCGGTCTTACTACCCATTCGGGTTATACGCTTATGTACTAATTACGCTAATGGTTTTAAGGATTAGGAAGGTGAGGGGAAAACCATTTTTGAGAAACCACCCTTAATACACTCAACCGAGATTCGAACCTCGATCTCCCCGTCATCGGCAATCTAGTCTACTGTGAGAGTAGCACCATGGAGCATGCAGCCATTGAAGCGGGTTACACTGTTATTACAAATTTCTAGTATTATATTTATAAGGGTTACTGTATATAAAATAAAGTACAACCAAATACCTTGATACTCTGGGGAATGGGGGAGAAACATAATGACTTGTTATTCGGTATTATATTTCTGTTTAGATACATTTTCCACAATGTATAGTTTAATTATATTGTCTATTTTATCCCCTAGCTTTCATGAAAAGTTCCATTTAGTTGGTCTGAGGTTACCCATACCCAGAATACATCATTTGTGAAGATATACGGACCATCCAATTTGTGGTTTCTTGGTGTTGTCATCATTTGTTTATTGAATACAGACTGTTACTAGCGTTGTAATCTACACAAGTAGTGGGTGGAGGATCATTTTATAAACTTAAATATACCAAAAATAGAATCCCAGATATTGTCCTTGCATTTAGAACACTTTGTTTCTTGTCACTAGAAAGCACAAGCCAATGTTTTGACTGGACAGAATATCGACGTAATAGTTGCTAATGCAACTGAAATGGCCTCGGCTTTAAATCTCCCAATAATAAAAGTATATAAATACTTCATTCCACTAGTTAACCTTACTCTGAAAAAGAGGTTCAGTGATATTTATGAATGTATTAAGGGACGTTATATCTGTAGTTCTTGGAAACAGCCAGTACACCTGTGATTTAGAAATGAAATAAAACCATGAAAACACTGTACAATAATGAAGTTGGAAGTGTGAAGAGTGTAAAAATAAATGAAAAGAGAAGTTTATTTGTTTCTATCAAGGCCTAACCTAACTCTCTTTATTTCCCTATCACTTATATTACATTACTTCACAAGGTTTTAATAAAAAACCAATACATGCAGGTGTTGTAGTATTATTTTTGGTCAAATCTACCTCCTTAAGATGGTTACCAGTGCTAAACATCTTCTAAATCAGCAACAAGCCCCCCTTTGGGGCCATCAAGCAGAGATGTTAGCGTGTGTCGATTGATTGCAGGCAGGTGTGATGCGTTCTGTGAAGTAAGCATGGGATCCCAGGAACACAGAACGCCTGCGGTGCAGGCGACGTCTGAAGCTCGCTGGAACGCGACTATGCAGTTTCTCGTCAAGGATCTGAAAGAAGATGTCTTGTGTATCACTGTGTTCGACAGAGGCCATTTCTCTCCTAACGGTAAGCGGGTCATCACAACGTAAATACTCTGTTTCGTAAACATTTTAAACTGGAGGTGGGTCGAACATAATATCTTNAAATTATGAACAAAAAATAAATAAATTATAAATATAGTAAAGTGGTAGAAAGTATAGATAGTAGCTAGATGTTAATTTTTTGTGTTAAATTAATGGTCTGGGGTCTGGTGGTTGTCCTATCATAATGTTGGGTCTGAATCACCATTAAGTGGTGTTAAAGCTCTACCATAAGAGTGATAAGAATGGGTAGGAGGAGAAATTAGAGGGTGAGAGGAATAGTTGAGGAGGAGCCAGTGCAGGACAGGAGGTCATGTGAGGAGAATGGAGAAGGAGAAGATATCAGTGAAGTGGGGGGCAGGAGGCTGAGAGAAAGACGAAGGAACGGGTGGCTAAAGGGAGTAAAGAGGTGTGGAGGAGAGAGGAGAAGACTGGGTCATTGTGGAGGGGGAGGGGGAGGGAGACATTGAAGAGGATGTTCCAAACAGAACAGGCCAATGGCTGGAAACTATTCACGACGAGACGAGATGACATCATGACAAGACACTAAGACAAGAGGACAAAGAGATGTCGAGAGCTCTAAAATAAATTCAATATTTTAAAATCTCGAATTCGATATTTTCTAGAATTCATGAATCTTCTGAAGGATTTAAGGATCTGAGGGTCCCATCCCTAATTTTAACATATGCTTCTTGTTTACTCAGAATTACCTGATTGTTTTAATTGCCTTATGTCGTTAGCTAGCAGGGAAAACATTATGGCTTCTTTCACATTATTTAAGGGTATTTTAGCAGTCATTCATATTGTATTCAATTTTAATCTACTAACATATTATAGCTTAATTTTTATAAAATAATGTAGTGCTCTTTATATTGAGTGTTCTTATAAGGTATAATCCAACACCAGGCTAGTGTCAGATTACTGGAAGTACTTTAAAAATGAAGAACGGCAAGATGTTAACAACTTATTGACCAAGTAAACCCTATGCATGACTTATTTGGTGCTGACTGACAGTTCACAGCTGACAGCTGACGGCTTTGAAACGTTACCAGACCAAATTATTAATCCCTACATTGAACCATATGATCTACAAAAAACATGTGTTTAACAGCTGTAACTTCTGACAGTCAAAATTTAGGTATATACCTAAATGTTGAGTGTTAGAAGTCAGCTGTGAGCTGTCAGTCAGCACCAAATAAGTCGTGGAGCTACTGTAATAGCATTAATATCCCGACAATATTCTTTTCCTAATTTCCATTAATATTGTTATTGCTAATTAAACTGTTCTTAAATATTTAAACTAACTAACCATGTCAAATGATATGATATGATGTTTGCAGTAACCTCTAAATTATCGTCTTCACTTTGTGTGATCATGTGCTTAGTCTTTTCAAACTTAACTTCTAAATCTGTTTCTCTGCTTTTTATTAATTTATTTATTTAAGGTATTTAATGTGCATGTTTTGAACCGTTTGATTATATTGGCACACGACTTATAATCTTACTTAAATCTAGAACAAACACCACACCCAGCCCCCCCCCCCCCCCCCCCCCCCCCCCCCCCCCCCC